>MU912043.1:35485-52929 GCA_036418165.1 Cooperia oncophora
TGAGGTGATGCCTATGAACTGGATCGATCTCGTTTTGGTGCACTTTTTGAGATTAAAAGTCATACTAGCATAAAAGGAACATTGTACAACAATGCAACAGCAATCAGAGTGTATGGTACTGGTTAACTGAGGTGTGAATTGCTTGGAAAAATTCAATTATTCCAGCAGGGCTAGAGGCAATGCGGTGAGAATCAAATGTACTACGCTGCACCTTCTTGCCTACCACTTGGCAATGTCTGCAACTATCATGGACCGGTGCTCACGATATGTATTTTTGACGAATGTGGATGCAAACCGGGTTACAAGTACAAGACCTCGGAGGAAAAGCAGTGTGTGCCTGTTGGACCAGGCTGCACATAACCGACATCATCGATTATCCCGAATGTTACTAAATTACGATATTCGGGAATTCTCTGTAAAAATAAAGTTGCTCATTATGAAATGCGTTCCTGTGGATTGCCCAAATATTGGAAACAGACTCTTTGAATTTCAAGTAATTCTATGATGCTATTTCTATGAGCCTGACCTGATGTGTTCACAAGAAAAGTGGCCGAGCAATAAAGCAGTGCAATCATCAACGGTCTCATCACTAGACGTCCTACAAGGTGTTAAGAATAATTCAAATCAAATGGACATCAATCAAATCAAATGATCTAATGTCATGTATAAAGGGTGCTCAGTTATGAACTAGCAGCTGATAACTTACTTCTTGAAGGCAGTTCTTCTTCTTCTTCTTCTCCCTAGCGTTAGTCCCGCGCCGTCGCAGGGTCCGCTGTTCTTGTTAGACGTCGCCACTTGTTCCGATCCACTGCATCTTCTGCTGTGGCTTTCACTTCAGTGAGGTCCCTCTTGATGACGTCCCTCCATCTTTTCTTTGGGGCTCCTCGTGGTCGCTTGCCCTCTACCTCGAGTTCCAATGCCTTCCTTATTGGGTGGTCTTCAGGCCTCCTCAGTACATGACCGTACCATCGCAGTCGCTGCTCTCGTGCCTTCAGCTGGATAGGAGCCGTCTGTGTGACCGCTCTGACGTCCTCGTTTCTGACTCTGTCGAGTCGTGTCCAGCCGCAGGCCCATCTCAGCATCCTCATTTCAGCTGAGTGGAGCTGCCTTTCATGGTTCTTGCAGATAGGCCAGCACTCACTGCCGTAGAGCATTGTAGGCCTTACCACCGCCCGGTACACCTTGCCCTTGAGCGTTCTCGAGCACCGCCGGTCGCACAGGATGCCAGTGGACTCCCTCCATTTCATCCAGGCTGCGTTGATTCGGGCCTCACCGCCTGGTCCACGCTGCCATCAGCTGCTAGGTTGCTCCCCAGGTACTGGAAATCCTCGACCCTTTCGATGCTCTCGCCATGGCGATCTACGATGAGTTCGGCGCACTCTTCGGAGCTTAGGAACTTGGTCTTCTTTACGTTCAGCCGGAGTCCATTCTCAGCGAGCACATCCTGCCACCGCTGCACCTTGTCCTGGAGTTCCTCCCTGCTGTCCGCTATCAGGGCGATGTCGTCAGCGTAGAGGATGGTTTTCAGTGGTCCCTCCATGAGTTCTTTTGCCATGACATCTAGAGTCAGGAGGAAGAGGAACGGGCTGAGGGCTGACCCTTGGTGTACCCCAACCGTAATGTTTACCTCCTTTGTCAAGCCGTGAGGGGTGCGTACAGCTGCTTTAGCCCCATCGTACATGTCCTTCACTATGGAGATGAGGTGTTCCGGAACGTTACGTTCTCTGAGCGCTCTCCAGAGTACAGGCCTAGGCAGGCGGTCGAATGCCTTCTCAAGGTCCAGGAAGGCTAGGTAGCAGGGTCGCCGCTTCTCTCGGTACTTCTCCATCAGCTGTCTGGCGATGAAGATGGCATCGGTGGTGGACCTCTCGGGCATGAAGCCGAACTGTTCCTGCGAGATAGGGACAAGTTCCCTCAGCCTAGTGTTGACCAGGCGCTCGTACAGCTTCATGGTATGGGGAGTCAACTTGATGCCGCGGTAGTTGGAGCACTCCGTCGCGTCCCCTTTCTTTTGAAGATGGGGACGATTGTGCTGCTCCTCCACGCATCTGGCATCCTTCCTTCAGCCGTTACGTTGTTTAGGAAGTGCGTGAGCCAACTCACCCCATGCTCTCCAAGGGCCTTCCATGCCTCTATCGGTACCCCGTCTGGACCCACTGCTTTCCCAACTTTCATTCTCCCTAGCTCCCGGCGAACTTCATCCTTCGTCCAGGGAGTGATGGGACCTGCCGTCGCCTCTATCTGTGGGCTATCCTTGCGAGGGAATTCTTCGTTCAGAAGTCCCTCGAAGTATTCTTCCCACTCTTCCTGACTTCGGCTGGTTTCCTGAGAATGGCCCCGTTGCTGCTCTTCACAGTCTTTACGACCCTGATGTCCTGAGCAGCGCGATGCCGAGCTTTAGCCAGGCGGAAGACGAACTTGTCCCCTTCTCGGCCTTCCAGCTTGTCGTACAGGGCGTCCATTTCCGTATTCTTGGCCTTAGCAACGGCTGCCTTAGCGAGTCGCTTGCAGCTCTTGTAGGCAGCGTAGTCTTCTGGGCTCCGTGTCTTTTGCCAGCGTTTGTATGCTTCCTTCTTCTGCTTGACGATCCTCTGGACTTCCTCGTTCCAGAACCAGGCTGCCTTGTCTCCTCTGATACCACCTCGCGTCTCTCCCAGGACCTCCCTTGCACACTGTAGGATGACCTCTGCTGCGTAGGTCCAGGTGTCCTGGACTGGCCCATGTGGGTCTGGGAGCCCAGCCTCCAGTATTCTTCGGCCGAGGCTATCCTTTTCTACCTTGCCCATTTTCCACCACCGAATTCTTCGCTCTGCTCTCACCCTTGTCTTCTTGGGGAGGTCTATGGCGATGTCTGCCAGGAGAGGCCTGTGCTGAGGGCCCAGCTCTTCCCCAGGCAGTACCTTGATATCCTTGACGGTTTTGAGAGACGATCTTCTGACCAGGACATGGTCGATTTCCGTTTGTCTCCCTCCACTGCTGTAGGTTACCTTTTGGGTCCTCCTTTTCGCGAAGAAGGTGCTGCAGATTGCTAAGTCGTGGGCTGTGCTAGGTCAAGGATTCGTCCTCCCTCAGCGTTCTTTGTCCCTATTCCTTGACCTCCGTGCACCCTTTCTAGACCCCTTCTGTCCCTCCCAACATGGCCATTCAGATCTCCAGCTATGGTGAGATAGTCCTCTTCCGGAACCGATCTTATGGCCTCGTCCAGGGTCAGGTAGAACTCATCCTTTTCCGCTTCGAGCAACCGGATTGTGGTGCGTACACGGTCAGTACTGTCCAGTACCCCTCCTTCGTGTCCATTCTCACTCCCATGATCCGGTCACTGATCCTGTTCACAGTGGAGACGCAGTCCTTGAGGGATTCTGCCACCGCTATGGCCACGCCATTCCGTTTGGTGTCTGCTCCATTGTAGAAGAGTTTGACACCTTCTCCAATCTCGCGGGCCTTCGCACCCTTCCATCGCGTTTCCTGCAGGCATAGGACTTGGATATTCCTGCGTCTCATGAGGTCGGCAACCTCACGAGACTTCCCGGTAAGCGACCCCACGTTCAGGGTCCCAATTCGAACTAGCTTCTTTGGCCGAGGTCGTTCACCCCTCGGTAGCCCTCGCATACTGACCACAGAACTCGGGCGAGGGTTCTGCGCGCCACTTCCGGGTGACGTCCTAGCTTTTACACTGATTCTATTGCGACTTGTCATGGTTGTTGTGACGGGTTCCTCCATCAGCCGGCCTGTCAACCTGGGCCTGACGCTGGTATCGTCCCCATTTTTGCAATTTTTGCAAGGCAGGTTTGTGCCTCGGCAGGGATCGAACTCGTGGCTCAGAGTGAGATTATGAGTCTACACTCTTAACCACTCGGCTATCCCTGCCCTCTTAAAGGCAGTTGACACGATAGTTTCCTACTTGACCTAAAATGCTAGTAGGGCATAGTAGGGCAGGGTTGTATAGTGGGGGAAATAGCGAAAGAACGGAGTGAAACGGTCAAAATCTTATAAAGAAAAGACCTCCGTTCTCAGTGACTTGTAGATCGATTTCGGACGAGTTTCCCAAAGGCATCTTACCAATCACAATCATCGCATATGTGACCCATGTATGCATGCAGCATCAAAGCCGCTAATTCCTTCGCTTCATGAATTGCTTAGCAAATGAATCGATCAGAGCGTCAGGAACGGTCGTCCATTTGTGGGCGGGCGGGCGTGGCGGGCGTTTGGGACGTAAAGTTGTGGCTTGATAGGGCCCTTATAAGGGCCTTCTTGGGAAACCGCTATGCAGCGCCTGCCCAGGGTCGCGGAATTCTATCCTGCCAGGAGTATTGATCCCAGTCGTCTTGGGGGATTTATCGTGCCAACTGCCTTTAAGGAAGAGCAAAGCAAAAAAAAATCCAGGATTACCATGAGCAAAATCACTACCCCTTACACTAACACAGCCCCATTGTGTGAGTTCCTCGGACTTACTGTTAGGATCATGGTAAGCGACGCACATCAATTTTGCACTAAAAGCTTGCATAACAGGTGATTCGAACAGGTACCGCGTTGCGAGATGGATTGCTGTTGAGTGTAAGTGCTCCTAATGGAGAAAACTGATGAAGGAGAGCAAAATTTCTTACGAGCACGAGCGCGGACTCTGAAAATGGACATGTAGTTGACATCTATGCCCGCAGCTCTAACAAAGTACAACTGAGCGTCACTGAGTTAGGCGTGAAGAGGACGTGAGGACGTTCGTTGGGTAGGCGCTCCAGCTAAACGAGTGTCAGAGCTAGAACTTTCAACGGCTCACTCGCTGTGAAGTCACGATGGTGGAACGATATCTAGGTTTGCGGGCTAGACCACCTGCACAAGAAAGGACAACTCCGTTGACGTAGTTACTGACCCGCTTTTCGCGTGGCGTTTAGTTGTAAGAGGCCGCGGGCATGAATCCGAACTGCGCGTCCATTTTTGCCGACAGTGCTCGTGCTCATGAGTAATTTCGCACTATTGTACTACATTTTCGCCATCAGGAGCACACACAGTCAAAAGCGATCCTTCTCTCAACGTGGAAGTTGTTCAAATCACTAGTGCTGCAAGTTTTTGGTGCAAAATTGTTTTTCTTTTTGGGTGCGAAAGTTCGACATGCATTGCTTACCGTGATCTCATATGCGTACACTGGTTTTCAAAAGCTCCTTTCGGTCACGAGTTTTACTTCAATGTTCTTGTTGTTTTCAGGGCGTCGAGTTGCCAGAAAGTCTGGAGAACTCGTACGTGTGCCACTGTCATGGAGCAATTTTGCTTAGGGTAATCGTGAAGGTTCTTCTTACTCTTTTCTCCAGTGGGAATCGCTTAGCTGCTGGTTCACATTTGAAGACCCACTATCCATCGCCCACTATAAATAATTTGCTACGTTTGTTTGTTGTTTGCACATTTGTTTGTGCGTCCGGATATTCGGTTCTGCCAGAAGAACAACTTGGAGAGGTGGGATGGGTAGGCATGGGACAAGATGCTGACTCATGACCCATGGTGAGCCCGCAGGAGTTGGTCGTATTCACCTCCTGGCCTTCTGAGAGAGGTTATTGACTTCACGTGGTTTTTCCGGCTTTACATGGGCTATGCATCCCGCCCTGACAGTTCGACAGGAAGGCTCTAGGTGGAGGGAGGGGGGATCGCAATGAGTCACACATTAGGGAGGGGGTCGTGCGGACGCGACCAAAATTCCCAACGAGTGATGTGTCCTGATCGCTGAAGTGGTACATTGCATGCGGCTTATCGTAAACGCGAATGGCATCCTACCTCAAGTAATGAGGAATGGGTGTTCAGACTTTTCCGAAGAACATTGGAAAATTCCCTGGAATAAAGAGAGAGAAGCGCTAGGAACACTGAAAAAGTCTGTGGGGTGATATGTAGGAAGGTTATACCAGAGGAGCAAATTTGTGGGATGAGGGGTACTATCCCGTAGAATCTTTGGTTAGCGCCCGATTGGAGGAAGGGAGTGGTTGGTCAGCGATAGAGCAGTGGCCATAAGCACAACATGCTCACACAGACACGAATCCTCGAGTAGTATCGGATACCAGCATTCTTCATTAATGCAACCAAGCCGGTATTATATGTGCAGGTGCGAAATTTGAGAATGGATTAGGTGTTGATCATTCTGTCTAGCTTTTTTCCACAACATATTGAATGTAGCGTGTACGCATGCGAATGGGACATCTCCCACTCTGTCCACATCTCCCACTCTATATCACTTTCTGAAATCAACGCCTAGCTGTTGCTGTGTCCCGCGTTATGAGTATGGTGACCTTACCGTTCTAACTCCCCTTATCAAATCTTATCAGCTGCTAGCCTTTCTTGTCACCCACCAATGACAATCGTGTCCCGTAGCCTGCACCGTACCATGGAACCAACTTCCCACTGTTGCTGTGTCCCGCACTATGGATCGGTGACCCTCCCCTTCTAACGCCTCTTATCGGATCTTATCAACTGATATCACTCCTGTCACCCACCAATAGTGTTCCCGTCACACCCCCTACATCACTTCTTGAAATCAATGTCTCACTGCTACTGGGACCGGCGCTATGAATTTCGTGACAAACAGACGGACGCACACACACACACACACACACGTACAGACATACTTAGCGAATTATATATAGTAGGATGATCTTGGAATCGACTTCCCGCTCTTATGTAGTTAGAACCGAGTGTGGCAGAGCAAACTTCAAGCTATGAGCGGGTCAGTTGCGCAGGAACAGAATCCGCCACTTTAGGAGGAAGCCCTCTAGAGCCTTTAGTCGATGTTAACAGCTCCCACCCGCAATACCGCTCTACACAACAAGAGCCGTTCCAGCAGAGATACTGCAAAACCGGCTATTATCTTATCCCTTACTGAAGCAGCGTCCCATAAAGCATATCGCACGTAGGCGTATAGCTGGTGAGTCAGTCTCATTTGGACTGATCGTCTGAATCGTTGAAGCGTCTTCAGTCGAGTTGGAGCTATGAACAGTTTAGTGCATTGGGTTTTGTTATGCTCGATGATCTGCGATGATCCTGCTCCGACTAGCTGCTAAATAAATTCACGTCCATGTAGAAGTGGGGGATGTGGAGGGGCGTCAACACTGGCACTCTGGCAGTTCACCACTTCTGCCATAGAGCCCATCTAAAGAAGCTGCGTTCCAGTGTTCCTTGTTAGTTGGCCGGTTCAGGTGAAAAGAATAAAAGATACGGTCATCGATCACAACCTATTGTGCAGAAGCGCTCGTTTACCTTACAAGTTGGTAAGAACTCCCTAAAAAACAAAACAGAAAACGTTCAAAGTGCCCTGTGCCGAATGTCTAGATAAGATTTATGCCGACTGGAACTTGTGTCCAGATACGGCGAACTGAAGGAGCTTGGACGAGTTCTAACTTGCTGCTATCATGGCAATATCGGCTCTCTTCCCTCATCAAGTTAGCTCACCATTCAGAATGGAAAAACTGAGGCAGTCGCTTTCCTGAAGGTTGGGAGTAGAGGACCTGGGGCAGTGGGCAGCAATACCGCAAGGTGGAAGGGAACACCCGATTGACGACTGCTACTGCACCGCAGAGCGATGCAGACTCACTGAGCGTGAATATGAACACCGGGTTTAGGGTAAACGTTATCACGTCATCAGCTTGGCCTTTTTTTCAGCAAGTGAGACAGGGAGGCTTGGTGGGGGAGAGATAACAGTGGCTCGACAGAGGGACGTTGTCGCAGTCGTTGTACAAGGTGGTAGAGCATTCGTACTAACAGATTACGCAAGGAACACTAACGGGTATAACGGGTCACGTGCAATCATATGGATTTATAAAAATACATAAAAGCTTGCCTTCACTGGATTTCTCCACTTTTCTGACCTGTACACTGATAAGTATCTGTTGCACATGGTGTGTAACCTTCCAACTCTTCTCTTTTGTCATCATCTGTTGGTGGGTGGCAGAAGTGATGACAGCTGATAAGATAGCCCCGGAAATGCACAGCGGAGTTGTAGCCACACTGGGGAACTTCTCTAGCAAGTAAGTCAAAGGTGCTCAGGGAACATTAAAGGTGGGAGATAAATTCTGACAGTGTCAGGCTTTTGGGAGTCAGTATATGCTCACATCACCGTGGCCAAACAATCAAGACGAAGGCTTAGTGAGTCAAGATGTTTCTATCCCTTGGCAAAATCCCTCAGTTTAGCGGTCGGATTCGCTTCCACCGCTAAACGCTCGAGTTCCACCGGAAAGAGGATGTCTGGAGTTGTTAGCCAGTGAGGAATGATAAGAACCATCATGATTTCGATATTTTTCCCATCGAAATTCTTCCAACCGCTATGCTGTCCTATTTTGAACGAATGGAATGAATGGTGCTTTTAGAAATATGATAAGCACCAAACATCGGCAAATGCTCATTAAAAGGGAGAAACATGACGAAATGGGCCGTTTTCGAAACATGGGAATTACGTTGTGTTAATGCTCAGCACAGAAATCCTGTCAGCTATCAGTACCATAGGTTTAACCGTGCGCGCAGTAATGCGCGTCAGCCAGACTGGTAAAGCATATCGCACGTAGGCGTATAGCTGGTGAGTCAGTCTCATTTGGACTGATCGTCTGAATCGTTGAAGCGTCTTCAGTCGAGTTGGAGCTATGAACAGTTTAGTGCATTGGGTTTTGTTATGCTCGATGATCTGCAATGATCCTGCTCCGACTAGCTGCAAATAAATTCACGTCCATGTAGAAGTGGGGGATGTGGAGGGGCGTCAACACTGGCACTCTGGCAGTTCACCACTTCTGCCATAGAGCCCATCTAAAGAAGCTGCGTTCCAGTGTTCCTTGTTAGTTGGCCGGTTCAGGTGAAAAGAATAAAAGATACGGTCATCGATCACAACTATTGTGCAGAAGCGCTCGTTTACCTTACAAGTTGGTAAGAACTCCCTAAAAAACAATACAAAAAACGTTCAAAGTGCCCTGTGCCGAATGTCTAGATAAGATTTATGCCGACTGGAACTTGTGTCCAGATACGGCGAACTGAAGGAGCTTGGACGAGTTCTAACTTGCTGCTATCATGGCAATATCGGCTCTCTTCCCTCATCAAGTTAGCTCACCATTCAGAATGGAAAAACTGAGGCAATCGCTCTCCTGAAGGTTGGGAGTAGAGGACCTGGGGCAGTGGGCAGCAATACCGCAAGGTGGAAGGGAACACCCGATTGACGACTGCTACTGCACCGCAGAGCGATGCAGACTCACTGAGCGTGAATATGAACACCGGGTTTAGGGTAAACGTTATCACGTCATCAGCTTGGCCTTTTTTTCAGCAAGTGAGACAGGGAGGCTTGGTGGGGGGAGAGATAACAGTGGCTCGACAGAGGGACGTTGTCGCAGTCGTTGTACAAGGTGGTAGAGCATTCGTACTAACAGATTACGCAAGGAACACTAACGGGTATAACGGGTCACGTGCAATCATATGGATTTATAAAAATACATAAAAGCTTGCCTTCACTGGATTTCTCCACTTTTCTGACCTGTACACTGATAAGTATCTGTTGCACATGGTGTGTAACCTTCCAACTCTTCTCTTTTGTCATCATCTGCTCTTACATGCCTAATGTGACAAAGTCGAGGCCAAGGAGGAGGTATAATGCGCGCCTGAAATGGTGAAAATCATAAAATTGACGCTAAAGGTGCAATCCGACTAAAAAGAGAAAGGGATGTTATGGTCGTCCAAAGCATAAAATTGGCATGTTTTTTCCATTTAAAACCTATCAAAGTTGTTCTATTGAATTCGTGAGCATCACAGGCAGTTTAGTGCAATTGCATAGCAACAAATCTGGTATCTAACAATGCTTTTCATCGCCTTAGCGCTCGGCTTCCATTTATTGGAAATATTTATTGGAATCGTTGAAGGATACTGTCTCCAATTGGCTGAAAACTGATAAAAGCCACTGGATTCATTCGTTTATATCAGACAACAGTGTAATTTCTCCGATTTCTGTGTATGTTTGGGGCTGCTCTCGTCAGCCGCTTCCGTCAGATGCACTATGATGCCAGGAATATTTGTCGGAAATAATGCTAGAAATCGCCAAAAACATGAGTCCTCTTCCTGCAGCTATCTACTTATTGTCATAGTTTGCAATTTTCTGTTGTGTTTTCAGTTATGGTTTTCTGCTCAAAGTCATGCATGTTACCCTTACAGAACAACGCAAATTCGACCCATATATCTACTCCATGTGCTTTTTATAATGAAATGCTTGTCGTTCAGAAATAAGCATTCTTTCCGAAGGAAATCACCTAGTGGCATAGTTTTTAAGCAACAGCTTTTACCAGAAACGTTCAAAGTATCCCGCCTTCAAAGTATCCTGCAAAACAGGACCTCAAAGACGAGATCACGGAACCTACTGGGCGCCGCAGATAGTCCACGCTCAAATACGCACAACATTAATAAGTTCATGTCAAAGAGTGTTCAGAGTGGTGATTTTATGACTCTTCGGTTCCCTTCTGGTAAACCCATACAGAAAAATCAAATGGTGCAGCGCTACTACGCGACAATCTTGTCCGGCGAGAAAAAATGCAATCAAAATACACCATCGTTAAGGTCTTCTCATGAGCGGCATCGCAATCAGGTTGATCAGCGTGGATATGTTGTCAGTTGGCCACATTTACCTCTAAAGCCTGTTCTTGATTCCTCTTTCCGAGGCTCATCGCCAGCAGCGGATAATTTTTTTTCTGAACCGCGAGGCCTTTTAAAAACGGTGTCGTCACCATGGTCAATCTTTTCCTCTCAGGATTTCTTGTCGTCGGGGTTATCAGGCTATGATAGCCTGGCCGCACTGCCTACATTCAATCATAACTTGTTTGTACAATTTGACCGTAGTACACCCTCGATCGCTCTTCACTCACCTCGTCAGCCTTTTTTTACATGTCTGGTCGCGGCTTAGGCTTTGCAGATTTAGTAACTACGGTTTTCAAAGTAGTTTTGAACGATATTTCGGATAATTCCGATAAGGACTGGAAGACGGCAGGCGACCGACTTTGGGAAACTGTCGTTAGTTCTGAAATTTTGTTCCTGTAAAGCTAACGAACCGCATGCGTGCTCATGTCAACACTGCCTTTGCGTTCACAGATCATAGCTGCCCATATTTCTCCATCACGCCAACACTGTTTCTGGCTTTTCACTCACTGGTGATGTTCTGGTCAGTGTAAGGTGAAGTCCTCAATTGGTGAACAGTGGCGGAGTTCCCCACCGCAAAAGGTTGCTTTTCATAGAGGATAACTGGTCGCTATTAATGAAATCTGAAAACTTTGCGTACTGTTGAAGCGTAAGAAAAAGATGCAACACAATAGAAAACTGTAACGTCGAGACTACATAGCGCGCTTTTCTTCATACTTTTCTGCTTTGGAACCAACCTAACAGTCTCGACGTAGTGCAGCACCTATGCTGAAATTGGTAGGTAGGTGCTGATGCAGGAACGTGGAAAGGATAGTGGACAAAAGCGTCCAGCGTCCGTTCAAGTTAGTCTACATAAATTGTATAGGGCTTCAGTCAGAGCGACGACAGCAGAGGAAAGCAGAATCATTCATAGTTTAACCCCGTCACATGGATGTAGCATGTGGGAATATGTTGAAGGATAAAGCCGTCTAAAAATCGCGATACTCTGTCTCAAAATCTTAACTCTGAAGGAGGAAACTCAGCCGAGCAGAGGTCGCTAATATAAAAAAAGCGTAACCACCATGCATTCAAATTTAGCACTAAATGCAAAGAGCGAGTCGTATCGGGGTCTTGCTGTGAGACCACATCCTCATGATCACCGCAGCGCGAAAGTGAGTATTTTAGGTTTTTAGATCGGTGGATTCGCTAGAACTGCGATAAGTTCACATTTGCAAAACACGAACCCACTCAAAAAAAGATTCTTGTGGGAAGAACAGTCTGCACACTATCGCTGCTGAAAAACTGGCTTCTGCTTGACAGATTTTCTTCACACTCCAAGTATTTCTGCACTGGCCTCACCGCACTTCCAACACTTTTGTGAGAATTTCAATGCATATCTGCTTTCAGTACCTTTTTTCGAAGAATTCTCGATAGTTAAGCCCACCTTAGTTTCAGAAAAATGCGTTGCTCAGCATACGCTCTATTGGTGTTTATCAGCATTGGACTAGTTGCCAGTATTGCATTAGTTCCAGGTAAGCTCGAATATTCACGTGGTTCGCCACGATTTCAGGAACAGCTGTCTAAAATTCCGCTGCGAAGTCTACCGTGCTTGGAGGATGTTGCCAGTGTCATCCGTCACAGTATGTCAGCTGCTAGTGATAACAGTGACGATCTGCTTGATGCTAAATCTTAATTAGGACACATCCTATGTTGGAATGGGGTTCTGGCGAGGTGGGTCGTACTTAATCGCTGGAGGAGATGTACTCGTCTCCCACCTCCGCCGACGGCTGAGGGAAAATCCTGAAGAAGTGGTGAGAAGTTGGGAGGGTTCAGAAATATGGAACTCAGGGAAGGGATTAGGGAGGGGTCGCACTAGAGGAGGAAATGTTGGAGATTTTAATGTCTTAAGCAAAATTTTTCCCTAACGGCAGAGCATGCTCTGATCTTGCATTTTGCCTCGTGGCTTCGAAGTAATTGCTTCCTTTCAGTTGTTGTTCTCTGTTTGTTTTGTCTTTGTACCAGCAAACACTTCCCTGAAACAGTTAGCCGATTCTTTACTACGCGAATAACTCCCTGTCACCAAAATGTTGAGGTGATGCCTATGAACTGGATCGATTTCGTTTTGGCGCACTTCTTGAGATTAAAAGTCATACTAGCATAAAAGGAACATTGTACAACAATGCAACAGCAATCAGAGTGTATGGTACTGGTTAACTGAGGTGTGAATTGCTTGGAAAAATATAATTATTCCAGAAAAGCAATGCGGTGAGAATGAAATGTACTACGTTAAGCCTGCGTGCCTACCGATCCGCAATGTCTGCAACTATCATGGACCAAAAATCAGGCCATGTTTTCGTAACGAATGTGGATGCAAACCGGGTTACAAGTATAAGACCTCGGAGGAAAAGCAGTGTGTGCCTGTATGCATGCAGCATCAAAGCCGCTATACCAATCCCTTCGCTTCATGAATTGCTTAGCAAATGAATCGATCAGGGTGTCAGGAACGGCCGTCCATTTGTGGACGGGCGGGCGTGGCGGGCGTTTGGGACGTAAAGTTGTGGCTTGATAGGGCCCTTATAAGGGGCCTTCTTCGGGGAAGCCGCTATGTACATAGCGAATTCTGGCGCTCGGCCAGGAGTATGCAATCGCCAGTCGATCTGGGGATTTATTGTCCAACCTGTGCCTTTAAGGAAGAGCAGAGCAGAAAGAAAGTCCAGGATAAATCATGGGCAAAATCACTCCCCCTTACACTAACACAGCCCCAACGTACGAGTTCCCCAGACTTACTGTTAGGATCACGTGAGCGACGCACATCAATTTTGCATTAAAAACTTGCATAACAGGTGATTCGCACAGGTACTGGGTTGCGATAAATTGCTGTTGAGTGTAAGTGCTCCTAAGAGAGAATACTGATGAGAGCAAAATTTCTTGAGAGCACGAGTGCGGACTCTGAAAATGGACATGTAGTTGACATCTATGCCCGCAGCTCTAACAGATTACAACTGAGCGTCACTGAGTTAGGCGTGAAGAGGACTTTCGTTGGGTGGGCGGTCCAGCTGAACGAGTGTCAGAGCTAGAACTTTCAACGGCTCACTCGCTGTGAAGTCACGAAGGTGGAGCGATATCTAAGTTTGCGGGCTAGTCTACCTGCACAAGAAAGGACAACTCCGTGGACGTAGGTACTGTCCCGTTTTCCCGTGGCGCTCAGTTGTAATTTCTGAGGCCGCGGGCATGAATCCGAACTGCGTGTCCATTTTTGCCGACCGTGCTCGTGCTCATGAGTAATTTCGCACTATTGTACTACATTTTCGCCATCAGGAGCACATCACAATCAAAAACGATCCTTCTCGCAACGTGGGAATTGTTCAAATCACTATGATGCAAGGTTTTGAAGCGAAATTGTTTTTTTTTGGGTACGAAAGTTCGACATGCATTGCTTACCGTGATTTCATATGCGTACGCTGGTTTTCAAAAGCTCCTTTCGGTCACGAGTTTTACTTCAACGTTCTTGCTGTTTTCAGGGCGTCGAGTTGCCAGAAAGTCTGGAGAACGTACAACGAGCGTGTGCCACTGTCATGGAGCTATTTTGCCTAGGGTAATTTTGAAGGTTCTTCTAACCCTTTTCTTCAGTGGGAATCGCTTATCAGCTACTGATTCACATCTGAAGACCCACTATCCATCGCCCACTATAAATAATTTGCTAAGTTTGTTTGTTTGTTTGTTTGTTTGCACATTTGTTTGTGCGTCCGGATTTCGGTTCTGCCAGAAGAACACAAACTTGGAGGAGGTGGTATGTGTGTAGGGCAGTGGAAGCGAAGATGCTGACCTCATGACGCCATGGTGAGTCCCGCAGGAGTTGTGGTCGTCACCGACTCCTGGCCTTCTGAGAGAGGTTTATTGACTTCACGTGGTTTTTCCCGGTTTACATGGGCTATGCATCCCGCCCTGACAGTTCGACAGGAAGGCTCTAGGTGGAGGGAGGGGGGATCGCAATGAGTCACACATTAGGGAGGGGGTCGTGCGGACGCGACCAAAATTCCCAACAAGTGATGTGTCCTGATCGGTGAATGGTATATTGTTCATGCGGGCTTATCATTAACCGCGAATGGCATCCTAACTCATTCAAAGTAATTGGAGGAATGGTGATGCGACTTTCCGAAAACATTGGAAAATTCCTCTGGATAATGGAAGAGAGAGAAGCCGCTAGGGGAACACTGTAAAAAAGCTGTGCGATGATATGTAGAGGTTATACTCAACGGAGGCAAAATTTGTGGGATGAGGGGTACTATCCCGTAGAATCTTTGGTTAGCGCCCGATTGGAGGAAGGGAGTGGTTGGTCAGCGATAGAGCAGTGGCCATAAGCACCACTCCTGATCTCACGCAGACATCTGAGAATTGCCTCGAGTAAGTATTTGGATACCAGGCTTTCTCATTTAAGTGCAACCATTACCGTAATTATATGTGCAGGTGCGAAATTTGAGAATGGATTCGGTTTTGATCATTCTGTCTAGCTTTTTTCCACAACATATTGAATGTAGCGTGTGCGTATGCGAATGTGGAAAATGATGTACTGGTTGCACGCGGGCGAGCGATTCGGCCAAGCTGTGTGCCACCGAGATGCACAAGTTGCCGTTTCGCTTCGGCTCGCGGTACCGTAAGGCACGCTGGCTGCTCCCCTCGCAAATTAGTGAGTAAAAAGTATTTTAACCCCACTAATTTGCGAGGGGAGCAGCGTTAGGGTGACCCCTCTCTCCGTCTGAAATTCAAAAAAAGAAAGCGGCTAGTGGTCTAATTAGACGTTGTTCTTTTTATTCCAAGGCAAAACAACGGTCTATTTCAACGGAACAACATTTATAACTCATCATTTTGGCTAACGCCTTCCCCCCCCCCCCCCCCCCCCCCCCGCTCTTGATATCATTACATGCATGTGGGAGAAGATGGTGAATCTGCTGACGTGGCGAAAGCTCGAGGAAGGGGTTCACATACATCCGTGCAAGTAGTGACAACCGGGGAGATATTTTGCACTTTCGCTAAAATACGACGGTCACGTGAAGGGTTTGCACTGTTACTTGAAGAGACCTCTTATCCTATTCCTATACTATATATAATCCGCTAAGTATGTCTGTAAGTGTGTGTGTGTGTGTGTGTGTGTGTGTGTGTGTGTGCGTCTGTCTGTCTGTCACGAAATTCATAGCGAGCGTCGCAGAAAAGATAGGACGACAGTTCCAAGAAGTGATATACATGGCAGGACGGGAACACTTTTGGTGGGTGATAGAATGTGATAGCACCTGATAAGATTCGATAAGGGGCCTTAGAAAGGGAGGGTGACCGAGCCCATAGTGCGGGACACAGTAACAGTGGGACATTGGTTCCAAGGTATGATATAGGACGTGGGACAGGAACATTATTGATGGGTGACAGGGAATGATAGCAGCTGATAAGATCCGTCAAGAGGCGTCAGAAGGGGAGGGTGACGAGCCCATAGTGCGGGACACAGTAACAGTGGGACATTGGTTCCAAGGTATGATATAGGACGTGGGACAGGAACATTATTGATGGGTGACAGGGAATGATAGCAGCTGATAGGATTTGATAAGGGGAGTTAGAATGGTAAGGTCACCATACTCATAACGCGGAACACAGCATCACCTAGGCATTAATTTCAGAAAATGATATAGTGTTGGAGATGGGGACACGGCACGGGTGATAACAGCTGATAGGGGCTGATAAGGATAAGGATAAGGTTCAGTCAAATTGCTGGAGCCTTTACACTACCAAATTACAGAATTTTAGTGATAGGGACATTGATGACGGGTGACAGGATCTTATCAATTGATAAGAAAGGATAAGGGCCATTATCATTACCTCTCTTATCACTATACCCCAAGTATCAAAGGCTCAGTGTGCATACTTTTCCTTTAGCCATCACTTCCCTGATTGCCCTAGAAAATGAACTCATCCCACTATCCTACTAAGCCTATACTGCTCTAACATATATACATCCGTCTAAAGTATGGTCTGTAAGTTGTTGTGTGTGTGTGTGTGTGTGTGTGTGTGTGCGTCCGTCTGTCTGTCACGAAATTCATAGCGAGCGTCGCAGGAAAGATAGGACGACAGTTCCAAGAAGTGATATACATGGCAGGACGGGAACACTTTTGGTGGGTGATAGAATGTGATAGCACCTGATAAGATTCGATAAGGGGCCTTAGAAAGAGAGGGTGACCGAGCCCATAGTGCGGGACACAGTAACAGCGAGACATTGGTTCCAAGGTATGATATAGGACGTGGGACAGGAACATTATTGATGGGTGACAGGGAATGATAGCAGCTGATAAGATCCGTCAAGAGGCGTCAGAAGGGGAGGGTGAGAACGAGCCCATAGTGCGGGACACAGTAACAGTGGGACATTGGTTCCAAGGTATGATATAGGGCGTGGGACAGGAACATTATTGATGGGTGACAGGGAATGATAGCAGCTGATAGGATTTGATAAGGGGAGTTAGAATGGTAAGGTCACCATACACATAACGCGGAACACAGCATCACCTAGGCATTAATTTCAGAAAATGATACAGTGTTGGAGATGGGGACACGCCATGGGTGATAACAGCTGATAGGGGCTGATAAGGATAAGGATAAGGTTCAGTCAAATTGCTGGAGCCTTTACACTACCAAATTACAGAATTTCCAGAGCTGATAGGACATTGATGACGGTGACAGATCTTTCTTCTTATCATTGATAAGAAAGGATAAGGAGCCATTATCATTACCTCTCTTATCACTATACCCCAAGTATCAAAGGCTCAGTGTGCATACTTTTCCTTTAGCCATCACTTCGG
>MU912043.1:53029-71311 GCA_036418165.1 Cooperia oncophora
GAAAAGCAGTGTGTGCCTGTTGGACAGGCTGCACATAACAGACATCATCGATTATCCGAATGTTACTAAATTACGATATTCGGGAATTTTTTATAAAAATAAAAGTTGCCTCATTATGAAATGCGTTCCTGTGTATTACCCAAATATTGGAAACAGACTCTTGAATTTCAACTAATTCTATGATGCTATTTCTATGAGCCTGACCTGATGTGTTCACAAGAAAAGTGGCGAGCAATGGAGGCAGTGCAATCATCAACGGTCTCATCACTTGCAGACGTCCTACAGGTGTTAAGAATAATTCGATTCAAATGATCATCATCAATCAATCAAACGACCAAATGTCATGTGTAAAGGGTGCTCAGTTATGAACTAGCAGCTGATAAGTTACTCCTGGAAGGCAGTTGACATGATAGTTTCCTACTTAGCCTAAAATGCTAGTAGGGCGTTGTATAGTGGGGGAAATAGCGAAAGAACGGAGTGAAACGGTCAAAATCTTACAAAGAAAAGACCTCCGTTCTCAATGACTTGTAGATCGATTTCGGACGAGTTTCCCAAAGACATCTTACCATACACAATCATCGCATGTGTACGCATGTATGTGTATGTATTATGTGTACCCATGTATGCATGCAGCATCAAAGCCGCTATACCAATCCCTTCGCTTCATGAATTGCTTAGCAAATGAATCGATCAGGGTGTCAGGAACGGCGTCATTTGTGGACGGGCGGGCGTGGCGGGCGTTTGGACGTAAAGTTGTGGCTTATAGGGCCCTTATAAGGGGCTTCTTTGGGGAAACCGCTATGTAGCGCTGCCCAGGTCGCCGAATTCTGCCTGCAGGAGTATTAATCCCAGTCGTCTTGGGGATTTATCGTGCCAACTGCCTTTAAGGAAGAGCAAAGCAAAAAAAAATCCAGGATTACCATGAGCAAAATCACTACCCTTACACTAACACAGCCCCGATTGTGTGAGTTCCTCGGACTTACTGTTAGGATCATGTAAGCGACGCACATCAATTTTGCACTAAAAGCTTGCATAACAGTGATTCGAACAGGTACCGCGTTGCGAGATGGGATTGCTGTTGAGTGTAAGTGCTCCTAATGGAGAAACTGAAGAAGATAGCAAAATTTTTTACGAGCACGAGCTCGGACTCTGAAAATGGACATGTAGTTGACATCTATGCCCGCAGCTCTAACAGATTACAACTGAGCGTCACTGAGTTAGCGTGAAGAGGACTTTCGTTGGGTGGGCGGTCCAGCTGAACGAGTGTCAGAGCTAGAACTTTCAACGGCTCACTCGCTGTGAAGTCACGAAGGTGGAGCGATATCTAAGTTGCGGGCTAGTCTACCTGCACAAGAAAGGACAACTCCGTGGACGTAGTACTGTCCCGTTTTCCCGTGGCGCTCAGTTGTAAGTTCTGAGGCCGGGGCATGAATCCGAACTGCGTGTCCAATTTTGCCGACCGCGCTCGTGCTCATGAGTAATTTCGCACTATTGTACTACATTTTCTTCATCAGGAGCACATCACAATCAAAACGATCCTTCTCGCAACGTGGGAATTGTTCAAATCACTATGATGCAAGGTTTTGAAGCGAAATTGTTTTTTTTTGGTACGAAAGTTCGACATGCATTGCTTACCGTGATTTCATATGCGTACACTGGCTTTCAAAAGCTCCTTTCGTCACGAGTTTTACTTTCAACGTCTTGCTTGTGTTTTCAGGGCGTCGAGTTGCCAGAAAGTCTGGAGAACTCGTACGTGTGCCACTGTCATGGAGCTATTTTGCCTAGGGTAATTTTGAAGGTTCTTCTAACCCTTTTCTTCAGTGGTGAATCGCTTATCAGCTACTGATTCACATCTGAAGACCCACTATCCATCGCTCACTATAAATAATTTGCTAAGTTTTTGTTTGTTTGTTTGTTTCGTTATCTCTTCTTCTGCCTTATGAGACAACGCACTAACCGAAAAGTTCCGCTAAAATTATGGAGCCGCCTGGCGAAGCCAGGCCAGCTCGGCGAAGCCGAGCTCAAGAGAAGGAGGAGAGCACGGCGTCAGCCGTGCGATCCGACTGGTTCATTTCTATAAATTGAAATAATTAACTGTCACTCGTCATCAATGTCCCTCATTGATGCAGTGACAAGCGCTGCACGGTGACGTTACCTTTCTAACGCCCCTTATCGAATATTATCAACTGCTCATAGCCCTTGCCACCCACCAATATCACCAGTGTACCTGTCTCTTACCTTGGAAGCAACGCCGAGCTGATTGTCTGACCCGCGAATATGCTGACCCGTGAATATGCTGACCTTCCCCTTCTAACGCACCATATTCAAACATATCAGCAGCTAAGACTTCTTGTCAACCCACCATGCGCTACATATTTTGACATCATCTCCAGTTGCTCTATGGTTAGACCCGAGTGGTGGAAAACCAAACGCAGTCAACTGCGCAATGTTCTCACCATTCCCGTCCCTGTTCAAGAAACAACGGTGCATGTTACGAAGTCAAATGGGTAGTTCGGACATACTTTGGGTGCGCGTTTTCGCGACTAATATACACCCTGCACCAAGAGAAAGGGGCAGTACTGTATGGAACAGCTACTGAATATGCGTTCTGATGGGGATCAAACAGAATCCTGCATCGGAAAAGCCCTCACAAGCGTTGAGCAGTTATCAATAGCAGCGCTCCTAAATCCCTTTCAGAAGGGTATGTATAGAGAGATATCGCATAATTGGCCCTTATCTTATCTGACTGATACCACGCTGCCACGAAACATATCGCACTTAAGCATATAGCAAGTGAGTAAGTCTCACTGACTGATCGTCCAAATAGTCGAAGCGTCTTCAATTGAGTCGGAGATATGAGCAGGTCAGTGCAGTGGGTTTTTCTCAACATTCTTCAACGAAGCCTTGTCATCAAACCTTAGTGTTTTGCGCGACAGACAGCAATGATCCTGCTCCGACTAGCTGCAGACGAAATCACGGTAATCCTTACATTCTATAAAGCAGAAACTTTGTGTGTCGGTTTGTCGGTATGTATGTATGTCGGCTTGTATGTGTGTCCGTCCGCAAATGCTTCACAGGATTAGACACGTTAGTGAAAGAAGCAAACGACCGCAAGACAAACCGGGATTCCACCGGTGCAGATGTATCAATCCAATGTTTTGATTGTGATAACAGCATATATAAGACAACCATTCGGTACGCTCCGAGCCATTGCACGAGCTGCTCGGGTGGCAGCTGGACGTGAGCTCGTGCGGGGGCAGTATGGGGAGAAGCCGAGAGGGGGCACCGAGTTACCCCTCCCCTCTGCTTCCTTCCCCTGCACGTGCTCAGCCGGACCTGAGCATGTGCAAGGGAAGGGGTCCGGTGAGGGGGTGCGTAGCGCACGCTCGAGTGGAAGACGCAGGAAAACAGCAGATAAGAAAACAACCGCTAGGAAAATTGCAAATTGATCCATAATAAAAAAGGCCATACGATGTTGTACTAATTATGTCAGTATGTGCGTGTGTTTGTGTGTGTGTGTGTTGTGTGTGTGTGTGTGTGTGTGTGTGTCCGTCTGTCTGTCACGAAATTTCATAGCACCCCTCGCAGTATGCGTGAACGTTGGTTCCAAGAAGATATAGAGGGTGGGACGGGAACATTATTGGCAAGTTACACAAAGTGAATAACAATTGATGAGATCCGATAAGGGGCTTCAGAAGGCGAGGTCACCAAATTCATAACGCAGGTTTCAACAACGGACGGTACCTTGGATCCGGGAAGTGAAGCAGGGTTTGGGACAGGAACCTTATTGTGTGGGGACAGAAAGTGGTAACAGGCTGATAAGATCCGTTAAGGGGCCTCGGGAGATGAGGATCACCAAAATTCGTAACGCAGGTACAGCAACAACGGGGACTTGGATCCGAGAGGTGATATAGGGTGATAATGATATGATATGGGACGGAAATATTACTGGCAGGTAGACGGAAGTGATAGCAAGTGATAGGAGCTGACAGATAACATGGGAAAATCCGCTACCTACTCGCAACAACAATGGGATCGATATGACTCGAGTATGACGATCTCAATGTTTCCAACACAGTTCACTCCTCACCGCTCATCAGTACCGAAATCATGTGCAACCGCTAAGCTAGCTTCATTCCAAATGCATGGGGTTTGTTTACAGAGATGTTATGAACAGCAGCGATTGACTTAATCACTCTTATCACAATTATGTTCCACCAACAACCTTAGTGAGGGCCATTTAAAGCATTCCACTGCTGAGCCAGAGTTCATTCCGACGCAAGATGCTTTAAGGGGGAGAATACATGAATCAGTAGGATGCTTCAGCAGGTAACCTAACAGGCTGCTCTTTTCCCGTGTAGCTTATGAACGTACAAGTCGGATCGCTGGCTAACGCCGACGTTCCTCCTTATGCGGCGGGCGCTGCTGCTGCTTCTGCTTGACGGACTGGGCGCTGCTTTTCAGTTTTTGGATAATGCAGAACATTCCTTTGAACAGTGTGGTTGGTCAGCAATCTCTAACTTAGAGCGCGGCAAAACCTCGCCCATCCCGGGCGCTCCTCCTTCTGTGACATGGCCGGTGAAGCCAGGCCATGTCACAGAAGGAGGAGCGCCCAGCGACAGCTGGGCGATCCGACTGGTGTTCAAATAAAGGAGATTGAGGCAGCGTCAACATTGCCTCTCTGGCAGTTCGTCACCCCTGCCATCCTACAAACAGCGTTTTAGTCTTCCTTGCTAATCGGTAGTGTCAGGTAAAAAGGTTAAAAGGCTTGTCTCGCGATCACAAATGTTGCGAAGAAGTGCCCGCTTACAACTTACAAGATGATAGTCAGTAAAAAATTATACAGAAGATCGTTAACAATGCCCTGTGCCGAACGCCCAGATTGGATCTAGGACCGACTGGAATTTGTGGGAGGATACGACGAAAGGAAGGAATGTTCTTCTCATTTGCTGGTGTGGCGATATCAGCTCTTTTCCCTTATCCCGTTAGTCTCATCATTCAGAATGGAACAGCTACTAGTGGGGTAACAGTTTCCCTCAGGCTGCGTTCATACCTAACGACGACGTCGACGTAACCGACGTAAGCGACGTAAACGACCTATCCTACGTTTTCGGCGACTACTTCCCGAAGTTGAAAAACGTAGTGATCCGACACGACGCAACCGACGTTTCCAGCGACTGACTAGATATGTAGATCCACGTGTCGACGTAATCGACATAACCGATGACTGAAGATTAGATACGTTTCGACTGACGTCGAAATTGTCGGTTACGTCGGTGAGGGCAACGCCGATTACGTCGTCGAAGTCAACGTCGTCGATTACGCCGGATCTATGGATATCAACTCTTCTGGACGTATTCGCAGAAGACGTCAGCAACTTCAATGTCGCCAGTCTTCTGAAGGTTGCCGCCGGTTACGTCGACGAAGTCGACGTCGTGGCTAGGTATGAACGCAGCCTCACGGAGGCTTCAGAAAAGAAAGCTGAGACTAGAGGGCCTGAGGCAGTGGGCAGCAGTACTACAAGAGTGCAGATAAGACGTACGATGCACTGCTGTCTACACCAAGAAGTAGGACGGATCCAGGCAAACGCAGACTCCACTAAACTGTCTCAAGCATAGCAAATCCGATGTTACTTGAAACAATACAATGGATTGAGATAGCACTGGCAAGAAGGCTACCGGAAGATCTACAACGCTTCCCACACTCGTGAATGATGTGGTGCTAGGGAATGGACCACCGATCCGGGGACTCATCCCTACCAGCGAGTAAGAAGTCGCACCAACGATCAACAAGTGGAGAGAAGGTAACGCCCCGGCTCAGACGACACTCCTGCAAAAGTCTGAAAATATGTGAAAAGCGCTCCTATAAGGCCGCACACCTTGCGAAAGTGTCTACCACCGACCATCATCGTCCAGAGCGTCCGTCAGCGTCAGCGACTGGGAAGTATAGATATCGATCTAGCGAATGACAGCTTCTATTAGCGTCCACTAACGTACACTAGCGCGCCAGCGGCCAGGACTAGAGAAAATGGGGAAGTAGGAGGGAGCAAACAGCTGGATTAGGCGTCGTGAAATGACGAGAATGTAACCGCACCGTACTACCCCACAAACCGTACTCCTGGTCGCTAGCGAACGCTGGTGGTTGCCGTTGGACACTGGTAGACGCTGGTAGACGCTAAATTAATGTTCATACTTTCCTATCCCTCAAAACGCTGACAGTCGCTGGCGGACGCTGTGAACGCTGGTAGACACTGGTAGACGCTCCTGTTCGCCAGATCGATATCTACACTTTCCTAGGTGCTGGCGCTGACGGACGCTCGAAGCGCTTATTTTCCCTGGTGAAGCTGATGATTCCCGACGGACGGTGCCGCAAAGTAAAGCAGCTCAAAATGCTCATCAAATATGTATGAGAGGTACCTTAATGGACTTGTCAAAAAGTGCCACCGCAGCGCTATAAAGAAGAAAGGGAGGATATCGTTAACAACTCCAGCTCTCTATTCGTCTGATGTGCTGAAGATATTCAAACGAGTATCAAACGCCAGACTTAGGGAAACAGTGGGATGCGTTACGATACATTGACGCTATCCATGCTGCTTGTGGGGTGAGAGCTCCTCTAACTGGTCTCTCTTGCTTCATAGAAAGTCTTTGGACACCTTGTTAATTTACTTGAGAGGCCGTCCGACATTAGCAAGCACCTGAAATGCTCGTACAAACCGTTTATTTCACTCACTGCCGTCCAGACCCTTGTAGGAAACACATCAGTTCCCTGGTATCGTTGGAGTACACCAAGATCGGCTCTTTTGCCGTTGTTGCTCCTTCTCTGTTTGGACTATTCCACGAGGAACATCTATAAAGAGCCCCTAGGACAAGCTGACGACGTGTCACTAATATGAGTCGATCCAAAAAGAAGTTAGAGCTACGCGCCAATCACTCAAGGAGATGGATCTCGTTGAACATGGTGTCAGATATAACGATAGGAGCGAGTTCATGTGCATGCCAGAATTTGGTCGCCAGTTGTGATAGGGTGCACGCCTCTGGCCATAGATGCAAACTTTCCGTACCTCAGATCTACGGTGGCCCACAAAGGAATACCCAAGGCCGAAACAAAGGCTGGATCAGCGCTTCAGTCAAAAAACTAGAATGTGGAATTTCCCTGCCGCAGGAGCCAACTTTAGTGCTACTGAGTACATGGTCTACTGATTCATGCGCGAGCTAGTTGCTTTCTACTTCTTGGAGTGGAAGGCAAGCGATCACGACGCCACTCAAGTGAAACGTAGTGTTATCGAAATTGAAACGCCTATATAGGGTGAGGGCATATTACGCCGTTCCGACAGGGATGCCGGAATGACATCGCAAAGACAAGACAAAGGCTTCTATCTCCACCTCCCTTGCCCGTGTCTCGAGTGCGCGGTATACGCCTGCTAAAGACGCTTCGTGCCGTGGAGTAGCTGATCAGGCAATCTCTGCGGTGAAACGGGCAAGAGGGCCCATCTTAAGAATGCTGTTTAAGGTAATGTAAAGATAAAGTAAATCTTACTGGCCTGTTGCAGGCCGATGCCAAGAAACAAGAATCTCTTGAAAGCCTGCTAAAAAAACGTACCTGGCAGCACTTGGGCGAGATCGCTGAGGAAAAGAAGAAGATCACGGCAAGATTCCCCACCAGGATTGCTATCATGTCAAAGGCAATAAATCAGTGAAGATCAGCTGTAAGAGTGAGCAGAGTATTATTTTCTTTTCGAAGCATCACCGTGCTTTGAGAACCGCTGGGATTGGAACAGTTACTCTGCGATGGATTAATGATTCTACGATGTCAGCTGGAGACCATTTAACAATTCCCGCCGATTTCTTAGGACTCTAGCACTTGCCAAAGCCAAGCAAACGAAACTTGAAGACGAATTTCACTCTCACCTCCGACTGTGGTCAGGGCCATGTTTGGTGTGAATGGATCCGGAGCTGCAATAGGGGCCACAGTCGCCGCTCAAATGTGCATGAGAACAGGGTTCGAGTATGATAACACCCACACCACCCACGCTATGTTCAGTGTGCAGCACTTTCATCGATATCGATACAAGATCCCGGAGAGAAACACACTCAGCGGTAAAGAGCAACGGAAAGTGAGAGGGCGCAGGCAACTGGCGCGCTTAGCTATGGTTAACGTGTGGCTGGTCGAATGACAGTCGAGCTATGTGTGAGACGACACGCGGGTACCATGCAGCCTTTGTGCTTGCATTTTAAATCGGAGAAATGGGCACTCTGCTGCAACTGCGGACCCATTCACATGGCACTTGGCAAGTGCCATGATTCATGAAGGTGAATGTACACTTCGCTTTTGGAAGCATGGCCCGCGTTCATCTGTTGAGCTGACGCTCACGTCCGCTAGCACGTGACACGAGCACGGAGAGTGTTTTACGTTCGCGTCTGAAAAATACTTGATAACGACGCGAGGCACCCATCTCGAAGACGATGCTCCAGATCTCAACGCCCTACGCTCTTTTCTAAGCCTCCATGGGTGGCAGTTCTACTACTAGCTCCTTCCATTTTGATTGATGAGACTAACGTGATGAGGGAAAAGAGCTGACATCGTGCAGATTATCGTCGATGAGAGGTTTCGTCCAGCTGGTCCCAGGTCAGCAAAATTGGATTCAATATTGAGAAATTCTGTTGTGATCAAACTATAGAAAACTTGGTCATGACGTTATCTGGTTAGTATGGACTCACATGAGAAGAGATAGGCATGTAGACAGCGCAAAGAGCTGATCTCATCTTCGAGCAATGCACCTCTTTGCTCAGTGCAAATGGCGTTTCAACAACTAAATAGTTACTTTACCCTCTTTCAGTCCTTCACTACTCTCACCTTGCTCCATAAGCCATTTTTCGCGTCGTTTCAGGAAAATGTTCTTCATGGGGCTCCTTCTCATTACGCTGCTCAGCATCGAATCTGCACTTGCGGGTAAGCTCGAGGTTTTACGCCGATAGGCCGATACTACAACTCTTCGAACCGATACCTGTGGTTTTCTTTTAACACGCTATTCACTCCCCAGGTTTTGCGAATAGTACCTGCACTTCCGGATACGGCTTGCCTCGGTAAGGCTACTATCGTGGCTTTACCAAGGCAAGCCGTATCCGTAAGTGCAGGTTATTACAAGGGAAGGATGGTAGGTCGAAGTGGCCATTTAAGATGAAATGTATACCGGCTGAAGGGTCATCGGACAGGGATTACGAACCCGTTTTCCATATCTGCTGCGAACCTCCCAGACAGAAGTTACGAAGCTTTTTAGGGAGAGAATATTCGCATTCACTGCGAATTTACAGCGTAAGGTTCACACGACTGTTTCAGCATGGCCGAGTGGATACGTCATAGGGCTGCGTGGTGGAGGGTTCGAATCCTTGATGCGCGCGCTCTTTTGCATTTTTTCGGGAGTGGTCCCTGTGCACTTCAAAGCTATTTTGCATATCTCTTGTGCCTGATAATGTCGAGACGTTATGTTTCTGAACTGATGGAGCCACTGCGAAGGATTGAAAACTTCCAGCAGGTGACATCCAAACAACTCTGGGATAGACATCTTTCAACACTATGTGAGTTATGAATGAAGGTTTTGCCTATCGCAATCTCCAGCATGATTGCCACATCAACGCCACTGTTCTGGATTGCCACCAGAACCTGCCGGTGCACCCTTTTATGACTGCGTGATTGATATGTGTAACCCATAGGGAACATTGAGACATGTGATTATGACCCTTAGGTAAATAGTTAGATACTTGATGCGTGACCTCACCTGTATTGAGAGGCACGCCTAGATTATGTGAGCATTCTACTACTTGACGGTCCGAGACCACCCCGTCTCGGACCCACCACTATCACCGAGGCCACCCCGCCTCAATAAATCCATTACGACAACGACTACCGTCACATTTTCTGGTGCAAACGGCCGGGAAAAACCCAGTGCAGGTATTAATGAAAATTCCACTTTCTTATTCTATTTTTTTGCAATCTTGAGCTCACTATATTTACACCATTTGATTGCTTATATAGGCCCAACCCGGCTAACAGCCTTAATTCGTGAGTAACTAGGAGCGAATACAAGCTCCCTAAACCATAAAAGGAAGCTTCATAAAAAGAAGCGAACATGTCCCTATACGTATTGAAAAAAGGGCTTACTATGTGCTCAGAATTGGTGATAGAAGACCTGGAGAGCTTTGAGGCATTTAGCCAAAATATTTCATATTCAGAAAACTGTGAAGAAAGGCAAGATAATTTGCTTGCTAACCTCAAACGGTTCAAGCTTCACCTAAGTCACATTAAAAGAGCGAGAGAAGAGCTCGCGCAGAAAGTCGATGCTTTAGAAAAGTTGTACCTCACATTAGAAACGAGGGAAGAACGTAAAGAGTTCTTAGACGAAGTTGATGAGCTTGAAAAAGAATCAAAATACTCCATTTCCTTGAAAGAATCGTCCACGGTGATCCGCGAGATCGAATACCAAATAGTGGAAACAGAGTTCGCAATAAGAACCCCACAAGCTAGGGATAAAACACTTGAACGCTATCCTGTTCACCGCTCTAGACCTCAAAAGAGTAACGTTGGGGTTCTATTTTCTACGGAAACGTGTAGAGAGGGACCCGCACCGGCAAAAGCAAGTCCGACCTCGGTCTTGATCACGCTAAATTCGGTGACTTTTGAAAGCGATAAATGCCCGTCGCAATGACGACGTAAATCGCCCTGTCCGAATATGAGAAAGATTGCCGGAAAATCTAGGCATGGACCAACCAGGAAATGCGGGAGAAAACACCGCTCCCTAGGAGTCCTCATGTAGGCATATTTCAGTGGCTATTCCTCCATCACAAGATGATAGAGGAACCATCCCCTGCAGAAGAACATCGACTGTATGGTGTGAGAACGTCCAAAAAGGAAAGCTCGAAAAATGTCTCGTTGTGCACTGAAATGAGCAAAACAAAAAATGGTGAGGGTAACCGCTTCGACTTGGTGCCTCGTCCAACTGAAAGTCCCATGAGCTAGGGAAACAAACAGCCCAATTCAAATCCCCAACGAACCAGTTTTCCATGGTGGAGTAGCTTCCACTAAAACATATTCGGCGTGAAAGCTCAACAAACGCAAGAAACAAAAAACAAAGCAACGAAAATAGATCTGAGGACCTCAAACCGTGGTAGTGAGCACATAACCTAGTCCCGCAAAAGATGACAGTTTATTTTGTGCTTCCATATACGTGGCTAGTAATAACGTATTCACCTTTACTAATAAGTGATCGACCCCCCGCCAGACATACTGTCTTATAATGATCTACTGTCTAGTGATGATTTTAAATGCATTTCGTAAACTAATTGCCTTTCTTTTCACCTCAATCGTCAAACCCTCAACAGAAGATAACTGCCTCACTACCTCGGCCAACCATCAGCCCACAAGCTTCACGAGCACAAATTGACGACGAGCGATACCCAACGTTCCTCAAACCCAGTTTACTAAGCTCATCAGAGCCCACTAACCACCCATAATTGAGTATTCTGTCATTACTGTGAGATAACCTCTGCTTTGTTGATATATTTTTAGTCTTCATTCCCCCTTTTTTGCACCACCGCGGGATGTTCTGGATATTGCCACCAGAAACCTGCCGGTGCACCCTTTTTATGACTGCGTGATTGATATGTTAACCCATAGGGAACATTGAGACATGTGATTATGGACCCTTAGGTAAACTAGTTAGATACTTGCTATGGCGGACCTCACCTGTATTGAGAGGCAGCGCCTAGATTATGTGACGCTTCTACTACTAGTGAGCATTCTACTTGACGGTCCGAGACCACCCCGTCTCGGACCACCACTATTCACCGAGGCCCACCCCGCCTCAAATAAATCCATTACGACAACGACTACCGTCACAGCCACTTCATATTTTCACTGCACTCTACTCGTACACAACTTCGTGCGGCTCAAAGGATCCGTTTCAGTCAGTCATGTCATTTGGAAAATAAAGACATTTTCAGGGCGAAATCATTTGTTGGAATACACTTATGTTGCGTATGCTTTACAATTGAAAGAGGAAGTCAGCAGCACAGAGAATGTTTTCCTTGATTCATTCGCAACGGCTCCATCAGTTCAGAATCATTACGTTATACACTATTAGGGACAAGAGTTATGCAAAATAGCTTGGTGTGCAGGGACCCACTTTGGAAAAAATGCAAAACATCACACGCATCATGGATCCCAAACCATCGACGCACAATTCGTGACTCTACGACGTATCCACTCGTCCATGCTGCCACGGCCCTTACGCTGTGAATTCGTCAGTGAAAAGCGAATATTCTCCAACTAAGAAAGCTCCGTAACTTCTTTCTGGAAGGTCCGCAGCAGATATGAAAAACGGTTTTCGTAATCTCCGTTCAAAGACCTTTCAGGCAGGTATACATTTCATTTCAAATGGCCACTTCGCCATACCATCTTTCCCTGTCAGGGTTCTCATGTATTTCGGAAGACGCCTAGAGTGACAACACACCACAGATAGCCTATCATCGAAACTAGACAAAACACCTGCAAATGGACAGGTCGACTCACATCGGTGCCCGTACTCTGCTCCATGTCAGAACGCAGGACTGCTATTAGGTCGTGGCAAGAAATAATGACCGTTTTCGCACACTGCTATAGCTCCACTGATCATCAAGTCTAAAAGGATAAAGTCTTCGCTGTTGATCAATCCCTTTGTGGGATGCGGCACGCATTCAACTTCCATTCAGAATCGTAGTGGCTTACTGAATGCAATGTGGGCTATAATATACAATGACTTGCGGTGGCCAGCCGCTTTACAAGTCAGTCTTTTATCCTCCCAGACGAGAATCTGGTAAAAATTTACGCGTCCCCGGAGGGTAGAAGGCTTGGTTGGCTTGGGCGGAAGTCGACCGGCGGAATTGAACCGCGCGCCGTGCAAGTGGTAAGCCCACTTGTCACTAACCCCCACCTTCGCCTCCCCACTGATCATAAATCATCGAAAACTTACAAGGGAACCCCAAACGTCGATCCAGCCGTAAGCAGTGGGATGTATATATGACGTGTCTTGAGCCGCTGAATCCAAAACAGCCCTCGAACTTGCGGAACGATTCTCTGAAGGGAGATACGGACCATTTGATCTCTGCTCCTTTCGCGACAAGTTGGGGACGATAACTACACGCCGCAAGCGGCGATGGGGTAGTGGATAAGCTTCTGCTTTAGAAGCACGAGGTCGCATGATGGATTCCTTGATTTTTGGCATTGTTCAGAACACTTCATATGAGTCTCTAAACCAACTTCTTGTTTTGGCCAATTTACCTAGTTCCTTGATTTCCCTCAACAGATACGCCAGCTTCGGGTACAACTTCACCACAGAAACAAGAAAGCAACAACTGGCTGTTTTCCTGGGCGAAATGCCACGTGCTGGTAGATCATAACCATGGTGCAAACAGTAAGCCGACTCTTTCCTACGCGAATAACCCCCTGTCACCAGAATGTTGACAAATGCCCTATGAGCTGGATCGATCTCGTCCTGGCGCACTTTTTGAGATCAAAAAAGTCATGCAGTGGCGTAAAAGTAAAATCGAACTTAACAATGCAGCACAATTCAGAGTATGTGGTAATGTTTGGATTGGTATGTGAATCGCTTGAAAAATATAATTATTCCAGAAAAGCAATGCGGTGAGAATGAAATGTACTACGTTAAGCCTGCCTGCCCAACCGATCCGCGTTTCTGGCAACGATCATGAAGGAAAATCAGGCCATGTATTCGTAACGAATGTGGATGCAACCGGGTTACAAATACATAAGAGCTCGGAGGAAAAGCAGTGTGTGCCTGTTGGACAAGCTGCACATAACCGATATCATCGATTATCCCGAATGTTACTAAATGACACATATTCGAGAATTCCCTGTTAAAATAAAGTTGCTCATTATGAAATGGTTTCCTGTGGATTGCCCAAATATCGGAAACAGACTCTTTGAATTTCAACTAATTCTATGATGCTATTTCTATGAGCCTGACCTGATGGTTTCACAAGAAAAGTGGCCGAGCAATGGAGCAGTGCATCATCAAGGTCTCATCACTCTGCAGACGTCCCTACAAGGTGTTAAGAATAATTCAGATTAAATGATCATCATCAATCAAATCAAACGATCAAATGTCATGTATAAAGGGTGCTTCAGTTATGAACTAGCACTGAATAAGTTACTTCTAAAGACACATGGTACGCTCAACACATTGAGGGTGTATGAGACTATCAGCCCCGCTGTCGATGTGTCGCGGGGTCAGAAGTACGGGGGCCGTGGGAAAGTCGTGATTCCTTGCACACGCCCTTTCGCGTTTATGCTAACACCGTCCGCGCGGGCGTGTCCGCGTGCAGCTCTCTTGGCTTTTTGCCAAGTCCTGTAATTGCGCTTTGCAATACAAGTAAAATGCAATTTCTTTATGCGGATAACATTTTAGGTTCTGCAAAATAAAGAACCGAAAGATGATGAGGAGGGCCAGAACTCAAGAGCAACTGTGCTGCTTCTGCAACAGCCCTTGCAGGCCGCGCATTCCCACAAAACATGACAATAAAAAACGGACAACATGACAACAAAACATGACAATACAAGCAAAACGCAATTTCCCATTCGTTAGCATTGCATAGGCCGTTGAATAAAGATTCCGCCTAAAAACCTCAAGAGGCATAGCAATACTAACGAATTCAACAACGATGCCGAGGCTACAGCAAGAGAGAAGCTCGAGAATATTCCGAAATTTCCCATTATTTGAGGTATTGCTCATGCTTCAAAGTCCGAATAGAAAGTGATGAAGATGACAAAGGCTAGAAATGAACATCAGCGAATGTAGATGTAAATAAAACAGAATTGAAAAACTAAGGAAAAGCAATAAATTAAAATCGCGTCATTTCTGCGATCCGGCTGGAATCCGGCTCTAATGCTATGGAAATACTTCAAACTAACGAGCAGGACTCTTAGGCCGCTTTTATTTTGATGTTTTGTGGGAATGCGCGGCCTGCGAGGGCTGTTGCAGAAGCAGCACAGTTGCTCTTGAGTTCTAGCCCTCGTCATCATCTTCAGTTCTTATTTTGCAGAACCTAAAATGTTATCCGCATAAAGGAATTGCGTTGTACTTGTATTCCAAAGCGCAATCACAGGACTTGGCAAAAAGCCAAGAGAGCTGCACGTGACCGCGCCGCGCGGACGGTGTTAGTAAAAACGTGAGTTTGCAAAAACGGGCGGCGTAGCAAGGAATTACGACTTTCCCACGGTCCCGTACTCTGACCCCGTGCAGTTTTGGGCGGGGGGATCACGACACAGCGACAGATGGGGGGCTGATAATCTCATACACCCTCAATGTGCTTGAGCGTACCATGGTCTTTAGAGGCAGTTGACACGATAGTTTCCTACTTAGCCTAAAATGCTAGTAGGGCGTAGTATAGTGGGGAAATAGCGAAAGAACGGAGTGAAACGGTCAAAATCCTACAAAGAAAAAGCCTCCGTTCTCAGTGACTTGTAAATCGATTTCGGACGAGTTTCTCAAAGGCATCTTACCAATCACCGCTACCGAAGATACGGCTGCATATGTGTACCTATGTATGCATGCAGCATCACGGCCGCTTCATACCATTCCCTTCGCTTCATAGTTTGCCTAGCAAATGAATGCATACGAGCGTCAGGAACGGTCGTCCATTTGTGGACGGGCGGGCGTGGTGGGCGTTTGGGACGTAAAGTTGTGGCTTGAGGGCCCTTATACGGGGCCTTCTTAGAAAATCCTATGTAGCGCCAGCCCAGGGTCGCGGAATTCTGTCCTGCCAGGAATATTGATCCCAGTCGTCTTGGGGGATTTACTGTGCCAACTGCCTTTAAGGAAAAGCAAAGCAAAAAAATTCCAGGATAATCATGGGCAAAATTACTCCCCCTTACACTAACACAGCCCCAAAGTACGAGTTCCCCAGACTTACTGTTAGGATCACGGTGAGCGACGCACATCAATTTTGCATCAAAAACTTGCATAACAGGTGATTCGCACAGGTACTGGGTTGTGAGATAAATTGCTGTTGAGTGTAAGTGCCCCTAATAGAGAAAACTGATGAAGGAGAGCAAAATTTCTTAAGAGCACGAGCGCGGACTCTGAAAATGGACATGTAGTTGACATCTGTGCCCGCAGCTCTAACGAAGTAAAACTGAGCGTCACTGAGTTAGGCGTGAAGAGGACGTGAGGACGTTCGTTCGGTAGGAGCTCCAGCTAAACGAGTGTCAGAGCTAGGACTTTCAACGGCTCACTCACTGTGAAGTCACGATGGTGGAACGATATCTAGGTTTGCGTGTAGACTACCTGCACAAGAAAGGACAACTAAGGACACTCCACTGACGTAGTTACTGACCCGTTTTCGCGTGGCATTCAGTTGTAATTTTTGAGGCGGCGGGCATGAATCCGAACTGCGTGTCAATTTTTGCCAACCGCGCTCGTGCTCATAAGTGATTTTGCACTATTGTACTACATTTTCGTCATCAGGAGCACATCACAATCAAAAGCGATCCTCCTCGCAACGTGGAAATTGTTCAAACCACTAGTGATGCAAGTTTTTGGTGCAAAATTTTTTTCTTTTTGGGTGCGAAAGTTCGACATGCATTGCTTACCGTGATCTCATATGGTACACTGGTTTTCGAAAGCTCCTTTCGGTCACGATACTTCAATGTTTTTGTTGCTATCAGGGCGTCGAGTTGCCAGCAAGTCTGGAGAACTCGTACAACGAGCGTGTGCCACTGTCATGAAGCAATTGTGCTTAGGGTAATCGTGAAGGTTCTTCTTACTCTTTTCTCCAGTGGGAATCGCTTATCAGCTACTGGTTCACATCTGAAGACCCACTATCCATCGCCCACTATGAATAATTTGCTAAATTTGTTTGTTTATTTGTTTGTTTGCACATTTGTTTGTGCGTCCGGATATTCGGTTCTCCCAGAAGAACAACTTCGAGAGGTGGGATGGGTAGTGCATGGGACAAGATGCTGACTCATGACCCATGGTGAGCCCGGAGGAGTTGGTCGTATTCACCTCCTGGCCTTCAGAGGTTATTGACTTCTTGTGGTTGTTCCCGCTTTAGGTGAGCTATGCACCCGCCCTGACAGTTCGACAGGAAGGATCTAGGTGGAGGGAGGGGGGATCGCAATGGTCACACATTAGGGAGGGGGGTCGTGCGGACGCGACTAAAATTCCCAACGAGTGATGTGTCCTGATCGCTGAAGTGGTACATTGCATGAGGCTTATCGTAGACGCGAATGGCATCCTACCTCAAGTAATGAGGAATGGGTGTTCAGACTTTTCCGAAGAACATTGGAAAATTCCCTGGAATAAAGAGAGAGAAGCGCTAGGAACACTGAAAAAGTCTGTGGGGTGATATGTAGGAAGGTTATACCAGAGGAGTAAATTTGTGGGATGAGGGGGTACTATCCGGTAGAATCTTCGGTTAGCGCCCGAAATTGGAGGAAGGGAGTGGTTGGTCAGCAATAGAGCAGTGGCCATAAGCACCACATGCTCATGCAGACACGAATCCTCGAGTAGTATCGGATACCAGCATTCTTCATTAATGCAACCAAGCCGGTATTATATGTGTAGGTGCGAAATTTGAGAATGGATTTGGTTTTGACAATTCTGTCTAGTTTTTTCCACAGCACTTTGAATCTAGCGTGTACGTAGCGAATTGGAATGGTTCCTTTATTATCAATTGATAAGATTGCCTGCCACCCTCAGTGTCCCTATCAATAAAACTCTATAATCTGGAAGTGTAAAGGCTCCAACACTTTGATGAACAACAACGGCAACGTTCCTTAACAGCCCTCAGCGTTATTACCTTCTGTCACCTGAGGTCGCTGTCCACATCTCCCACTCTATATCACTTTCTGAAATCAACACCTAGCTGATGCTGTCACCGTTCTGACTCCCCTTATCAAATCTTATCAGCTGCTAGCCTTTCTTGTCACCCACCAATGACAATCGTGTCCCGTAGCCTGCACCGTACCATGGAACCAACTTCCCTTTGTTGCTGTGTCCCGCACTATGGAATCGGTGGCCATCCCCTTCTAAGGCCTCTTATCGGATCTTATCAGCTGATATCACTCCGTTTCACCCATCAGTGATGTTCCTGTCCTACACCCTGCACCACGCCCTGGAAACAACTTCCCACTGTGCTGTCGTCCCGCACTGCGGATTTGGTGGCTCTCCCCTTCTAACACCTCTTATCGGATCTTATCGACAGATATCACTCCCTGTCACCCACCAAT
>MU912043.1:72292-103837 GCA_036418165.1 Cooperia oncophora
AGGTTAGAGTGGTCCACGATAAACAACCTTGTGCCGGTTTCGCGGCAGAAAATTCTAAGGGAAGGGCGGTAAAAACAAAAAACGTTCAAAGTGCCCTGTGCCGAATGTCTAGATAAGATTTATGCCGACTGAATTGTGTCCAGATACGGCGAAGTGAAGCAGCTTGGACGAGTTCTAACTTGCTGCTATCATTGCAATATCGGTTCTCTTCCCTTATCACGCTGGCCCCACCATTCAGAGTGAAAAAACTGAGGCAATCGCTCTCCTGAAGGTTAGGGAGGACCTGAGGCAGTGGGCAGCAATACCGCAAGGTGGAAGGGAACACCCGGTTGACGACCGCTACTGCACCGCAGAGCGATGCAGACCCACTGAGCGTGAATATGAACACCGGGTTTAGGGTAAACGTTATCACGTCATCAGCTTGGCCTTTTTTTCCGCAAGTGAGATAGGGAGGCATGGTGGGGGGGGGGAGAGATAACAGAGGCTCAAAAGAGGGACGTTGTCGCAGTTGTTGTACAAGGTGCTAGAGCATTCATACTAACAGACCACGCAAGGAACACTAACGGGTATAACGGGTCACGTGTAATCATATCGATTTATAAAAATACATAAAAGCTTACCTTCACTGGATTTCTCCACTTTTCTGACCAGTACACTGATAAGTATTTGACGCTCATGGTGTGTAACCTTCCAACTTTTATCTTTTGTCGTCATCTGCTCTTACATGCCTAATGTGACAAAGTCGAGGAAAAGGAGGAGGAATAATACGCGCCTGAAATGGTGAATCATAAAATTGACGCTACAGGTGTGTGTGTGCAGTCCGACTAAAAAGAGAAAGGGATGTTATGGTCGTCCAAAGCATAAAATTGGCATGTTTTTTTCCATTTAAAACCTATCAAAGTTGTTCTATTGAATTCGTGAGCATCACAGGCAGTTTAGTGCAATTGCATAGCAACAAATCTGGTATCTAACAATGCTTTTCATCGCATTAGCACTCGGCTTCCATTTATTGGAAATATTTATTGGAATCGTTGAAGGATACTGTCTCCAATTGGCTGAAAACTGATAAAAGCCACTGGATTCATTCGTTTATATCAGACAACAGTGTAATTTCTCCGATTTCTGTGTATGTTTGGGGCTGCTCTCGTCAGCCGCTTCCGTCAGATGCACTATGATGCCAGGAATATTTGTCGGAAATAATGCTAGAAATCGCCAAAAATATGAGTCCTCTTTCTGCAATTATCTACTTATTGTCATAGCTTGCAATTTTCTGTCGTGTTTTCAGTTTTGGTTTTCTTCTCAAGGTCATGCATGATGTTACCCTTACAGAACAACGCAAATTCAATCCATATATCTACTCCATGTGCTTTTTATTTATTCATCAATGTGTAGTTTCTATTGGGCTTCACTTATGCCATCTCGGTCAGGCGCTGCGTGAAGCCTTTTCCAAGAAGGGTGCCTCTATAACGTCCTATTGAGCAACAACTACGTCCCGAACGCCTTCCTTGCCCGCCCGCCCACAAATGGACCACCGTTTCTGACGCTCGTGTTCATTCATTTGCTGAGCAAATTATGAAGCAAAGGGATTGGTATGAAGCGGCATTGCTGCTGCATGCATATATGGGTACATATATGCAGCGTACCTTCGTAGCGTGATTGCAAGATGCGTACGGGAAACTCGTACCGAATCGATTTACAAGTCACGTGAGAACGAAGGCTCTTTCTTCAAGCCGGATTTTGACGTTTACATCCTTTCTTTCGCCACATTTGCCCCACTAATATAGCTCCCTGCAGCGAACTAGGAACCATCGTGCCAACTGCCTTTAAATGGATAACAAGCGAATCTGCAGTTCTGCTTTTGCCGATTTTGATTCACGACGCATTATAGTGCACAAAGATCATATAAATAAGTGGCAAAAACAAGATGTGGGTGTGAAATGAAATGCTTGTCGTTCAGCAAATAAGCATTCTTTTCGAAGGAATTCACCTACTGGCATAGTTTTTTAAGGCAACAGCTTTCACCAGAAACGTTCAAAGTATCCCGCCTTCGAAGTATCTCTGCAAAACAGGACGCTCGAAGACGAGATCACGGAGCCTGACTGGGCGGCCGCCGATAGTCCAGGCTCAAATACGCAGGCCACATTAATAAGTTCACGTCAAGAGTGTTCAGAGTGGTGATTTTATGACTCTTAAGTTCCCTGCTGGTAAACCCCATAGAGAGAAATCAAATGGTGCAGCGCTACTACGCGACAATCTTGCCCGGCGAAGAATAATGCAAATTCAAAATCACCATCGTTAAGGTCTTGCCCATGAAGCGGTATGCGCAATCAAGGTTGATCCTCAACGTGGTATGTTGTCAGTTTTCGGCGCACATTACTCTAAAGCGCTTGTTCTTTGTATTCTCTTTCCGAGCCTCATCGCAAGCAGCGGATAATTTTTTTTTCTAAACGCGCAGGCCTTTTAAAAACTGGTGTCGTACATCCATGGTGCAACCTTTCGGCTCTCAGGTATTTTTGGTCGTCGGGTTATCAGGTTATGGATAGCGCCGGACCGCACTGCCTACGTTCACATCATAACTTGTTGTACAATTTGACTGTAGTACACCTTCGATCGCTCTTCTCCTCACCTCGTCAGCCTTTTTTTACATGCCTGTTTGCGGCCTAGGCTTTGCAGGTTTAGTAACTACGGGTATCAAAGTAGTTTTGAATGATATCTCGGATAATTCTGATAAGGACTGGAAGACGGCAGGCGACCAACTTTGGGAAACTGTCGTTAGTTCTGAAATTTTGTTCCTGTTAAGCTAACGAGCCGCATGCGTGTTCATGTCAACACTGCCTTTGCGTTCACAGATCATAGCTGCCCATATTTCTCCATCACGCCAACACTGTTTTCGGCTTTTCACTCACTGATGATGTTCTGGTCAATGTAAGGTGAAGTCCTCAATTGGTGAACAGTGGCGGAGTTCCCCACCGCAAAAGGTTGCCTTTCATAGAGGATAACTGGTCGCTATTAATGAAATCTGAAAACCTTGCGTACTGTTGAAGTGTAAGAAAAAGATGCAACACAGTAGAAAACTGTAAAACATAGCGCGCTTTTCTTCATACTTTTCTGCTTTGGAACCAACCTAACAGTCTCGACGTAATGCAGCACCTATGCTGAAATTGATAGGTAGGTTCTAATGCAGGAACGTGGAAAGGATAAGGGACAAAAGCGTCCAGCGTCCGTTCAAGTCAGTCTGCATAAAATCGTAGAGGGCTTCAGTCAGAGTGACGACTGCAGAGGAAAGCAGAATCATTGATAGTTTAACTCCGTCACATGGATGTGGTATGTGGCAATATGTTTAACACGTGTGGTAAGGATAAAGCCGTGTAAAAAAATGGTACGTTCGCGTCTGCCCCTCCTGTCTCAAAATCTGAACTCTGAAAAGGGAAAGTTCAGAAGGGGTCGCTAATGAAAAGAGCTTAACCACCATGCATTCAAATTTAGTACTGACTCGCTGTGAGAAGAGCCGTACCGACACCACGATTTTCCACATCCTCATGATCACCGCAGCGCGAAAGTGAGTTCAAGATTTTAGATCGGTGAATTCGCTAGAACTGCAATAAGTTAACATTTGCAAAACATGGTCTCACTCAAAAACAAGATTCTCGTGGGAAGAACAGTTCGCACACTATCGCTGCTGAAAAACTGGCTTCTGCTTGACAGATTTTCTTCACACTCCAAGTATTTCTGCCCTGGCCTCACCAACACTTCCAACACTTTTGTGAGAATTTCAATGCATATCTGCTTTCAATACCTTTTTTCGAAGAATTCTCGATAGTTAAGCCCACCTTAGTTTCAGAAAAATGCGTTGCTTAGCATACGCTCTATTGGTGTTTATCAGCATTGCACTAGTTGCAGGTATTGCATTAGTTCCAGGTAAGCTCGAATATTCACATGGTTCGCCACGATTTCATGAACAGCTGGCGAGGGTTGCTTACCCTTTTTGGGGAATCTAAAATTCCGCTGCGAAGTCTACCGTGCTTGGAAGATGTTGCCAATGTCATCCGTCACAGTATGTCAGCTGCTAGTGAAACAGTGACGATCTGCTTGATGCTAAATCTTAATTAGGACACATCCTATGTTGGGATGGGGTTCTGGCGAGGTGGGTCGTACTTAATCGCTGGAGGGAGGAGATGTACTCGTCTCCCACCTCCACGGCTGAGGGAAAATCCTGAAGAAGTGGTGAGAAGTTGGGAGGGTTCAGAAATATAGAACTCAGGGAATGGATTAGGGAGGGGTCGCACTAGAGGAGGAAATGTTGGAGATTTTAATGTCTCAAGCAAAATTTTTCCCTAACGGCAGAACATGCTCTGATCTTGCATTTTGCCTCGTGCTTCGAAGTAATTGCTTCCTTTCAGTTGTTGTTCTCTGTTTGTTTTGTCTTTTGTACCAGCAAACACTTCCCTGAAACAGTTAGCCGATTCTTTAACATACGGCGAATAACTCCCTGTTACCAAAATGTTGAGGTAATCCCTAGAACTGGATCGAATCTCGTTTTTGGCGCACTTCTTGAGATTAAAAGTCATGCTAGCATAAAAGGAACATTGTACCTAACAATGCAACAGCAATCAGAGTGTATGGTACTGGTTAACTGAGGTGTGAATTGCTTGGAAAATTTACTTATTCCAGGAGGGCAATGCGGTGAGAATCAAATGTACTACGCTGCGCCTTCTTGCCTACCACTCGGCAATGTCTGCAACTATCATGGACCGGTGCTCACGATATGTATTACTGAAGAATGTGGATGCAAACCGGGTTACAAGTACAAGACCTCGGAGGAAAAGCAGTGTGTGCCTGTTGGACCAAGCTGCACATAAGCGACATCAACGATTATCCCGAATGTTACTAAATTACGATATTCGGGAATTCTCTGTAAAAATAAAGTTGCTCACTATGAAATGCGTTCCTGTGGATTGCCCAAATATTGGAAACAGACTCTTTGAATTTCAAGTAATTCTATGATGATATTTCTATGAGCCTGACCTGATGTGTTCACAAGAAAAGTGGCCGAGCAATGAAGCAGTGCACTCATCAACGGTCTCACCACTTGCAGACGTCCTACAACGTATTAAGAAAAATTCTGATCAAATGATCATCATCAATCAAATCAAACGATCAAATGTCATGTATAAAGGGTGCTCAGTTATGAACTAGCAGCTGATAAGTTACTTCTTGAAGGCAGTTGACACGATAGTTTCCTACTTAGCCTAAAATGCTAGTAGGGGGCTGTATAGTGGGGAAATAGCGAAAGAACGGAGTGAAACTGTCAAAATCCTACAAAGAAAAAGTCTCCCTTCTCAGTGACTTGTAAATCGATTTCGGACAAGTTTCCTAAAGGCATCTTACCAATCTTAATCATCGCATATGTTCCCAGTCGTCTTGGGGGATTTATCGTGCCAACTGTCTTTAAGGAAGAGTGAAGCAAAAAAATTCAGGATTACCATGAGCAAAATCACTACCCCTTACCTGACACAGCCCCATTGCGCGAGTTCCCCGGACTTGCTGTTAGGATCATATCATATTATATCATATCATAAGCGACGCACATCAATTTTGCACTAAAAACTTGCATAACAGGTGATTCGAACAGGTACTGAGATGGATTGCTGTTGAGTGTAAGTGCTCCTAATGGAGAAAACTGATGAAGGAGAGCGAAATTTCTTATGAGCACGAGCGCGAACTCTGAAAATGGACATGTAATTGACATCTATGCCCGCAGCTTTAACAAAGTACAACTGAGCGTCACTGAGTTAGGCGTGAAGAGGACGTTTGTTGGGTAGGCGCTCCAGCTAAACGAGTGTCAGAGCTAGAACTTTCAACGGCTCACTCGCTGTGAAGTCACGATGGTGGAACGATATCCAGATTTGCGGGCTAGACTACCTGCACAAGAAAGGACAACTCCGTTGACGTAGTTACTGACCCGTTTTCGCGCGGCGTTCAGTTGTAATTTTTGAGGCCGCGGGCATGAATCCGAACGGTGTCCATTTTTGCCGACCGCGCTCGTGCTCATAAGTTTCGCACTATTGTACTACATTTTCGCCATCAGGAGCACACACAGCCAAAAGCAATCCTTCTCTCAACGTTGAAGTTGTTCAAATCACTAGTGCTGCAAGTTTTTTGGTGCAAAACTGTTTTTCTTTTTGGATGCGGAAGTTCGACATGCATTGCTTAACGTGATTTCATATGCGTACGCTGGTTTTCAAAAGCTCCTTTCGGTCACAAGTTTCACTTCAATGTTCTTGTTGTTTTCAGGGCGTCGAGTTGCCAGAAAGTCTGGGGAACTCGTGCAACGAGGGTGTGCCACCGTCATGGAGCAATTTTGCTTAGAATAATCTTGAAGATTCTTCTTACTCTTTTCTCCAGTGGGAATCGCTTATCAGCTACTGGTTCACATCTGAAGACCCGCTATCCATCCGCCCACTATGAATATTTGCTGAACTTGTTTGTTTGTTTGTTTGTTTGCACATTTGTTTGTGCGTCCGGTATATTCGGTTCTCCCAGAAGAACAACTTCGAGAGGTGGGATGAGTAGTGCATGGGACAAGATGCTGGCTCATGACCCATGGTGAGCCCGCAGGAGTTGGTCATATTCATCTCCTGGCCCTCTGAGAGAGGTTATTGACTTCACGTGGTTTTTCCCGCTTTACACGGGCTATGTATCCCGCCGTGACAGTTCGACAGGAAGGCTCTAGGTGGAGGGAGGGGGGTCGCAATGAGTCACACATTAGGGAGGGGGTCGTGTGGAGGCGACCAAAATTCCCAACGAGTGATGTGTCTTGATCGCTGAAGTGGTACATTGCATGCGGCTTATCATAGACGCGAATGGCATCCTACCTCAAGTAATGGAGGAATGGATGTTCGTCTTTTCCGAAGAACATTGGAAAATTCCCTGGAATAAAGAGAGAGAAGCGCTAGGAACACTGAAAAGTCTGTGGGGTGATATGTAGGAAGGTTATACCAGAGGAGCAAATTTGTGGGATGAGGGGTATAATCCCGTAGAATCTTTGATTAGCGCCCGAAATTGGAGGGGGGGGGGGTTGGTCAGCGATAGAGCAGTGGCCATAAGCACAACATGCTCACGCAGACAAGACCCCTCGAGTAGTATCGGATACCAGCTTTCTTCATCAATGCAACCAAGCCGGTATTATATGTGCAGATGCGAAATTTGAAAATTGATTTGTTTTGATCATTCTGTCTAGCTTTTTTCCACAACATATTGAATGTAGCGTGTACGCATGCGAATTGGAATGGTTACAGTACACGCCGAGCGAGCGACGCAACTTGTGCCACCACGAATGGAGACTTTTTACTCACTAATTTGCGAGGGGAACAGCGTTAGGGTGACCCCTCTCTCCGTCTGGAATTCAAAAAAAGAAAGCGGCCGTGGTCTAATTAGACGCTGTTCTTTTTATTCCAAGGCAAAACAACGGTCTGTTTAACGGAACAACATTTATAACTCACCAGTTTGGCTAACGCCTTCCCCCACCCCCCCCCCACCCCCCGCTCTTGATGTCATTACATGCATGTGAGAAGATGGTGAATCTGCTGACGTGGCGAAAGCTCGAGGACTCTTATTTATTTCTATAAATTGAAATAATTAACTGTCACTCGTCATCAATGTCCCTCATTGATGCAGTGACAAGCGCTGCACGGTGACGTTACCCTTCTAACGCCCCTTATCGAATATTATCAGCTGCTCATAGCCCTTGCCACCCACCAATATCACCAGTGTACCTGTCCCATACCTTGGAACGCCGAGCTGATTGTCTGACCCGTGAATATGCTGACCTTCCCCTTCTAACGCACCATATCCAATCATATCAGCAGCTAGGAGTTCTGTCACCCCACCAGTAATTTTCGTGTTCCATGCGCTATATCATATCTTGACATCAACCTCTAGCTGCTGTACGGTTAGACCCGAGTAGTGGAAAAGCAAACCATTCCCGTCTCTGTTCAGCAAAGAGTGGTGCATGTTACCAAGAAAAATGGATAGTTGGGACATGGTTTAGTTGCGCCTTTTCGCGACTAATATACACCCTGCACAAAGAGAAAGTGGCGGTTCACTGTATGGGGCAGCTAATAAGTATGTGTTCTAATGCAGATCAAACAGAATTCTACATCGGAAAAGCCCTCCAAAGCGTTGAGCTGTTATCAATAGCAGCGCTCCCTAAATCCCTTTCGGAAGGGTATGTATAGAGAGATATCGAATAATTGGCCCTTATCTTATCTGACTGATACCACGCCGCCACGAAACATAGCGCACGTAAGCATATAGCAAGTGAGTAAGTCTCATTGACTGATCGTCCAAATAGTCGAAGCATCTTCAATTGAATTGGAGATATGAGCAGGTCAGTGAGTGGGTTTTTCTCAACATTCTTCAATGAAGCCTTGTCATCAAACCTCTAGTGTTATGCGCGACAGTCTGCAATGATCCTGCTCCGACTAGCTGCAGATGAAATCATGGTAATGTTCAAATGAAGGAGATTGAGGCAGCGTCAACATTGCCTCTCTGGCTGTTCGTCACCCCTGCCATCCTATCAAACAACGTTTTAGTCTTCCTTGTTAATCAGTAGTGTCAGGTGAAAAGGTTAAAGGGCTGGCTTGTCTCCCGATCACAAATGTTGTGTAGAAGTGCCCGCTTACAACTCACAAGATGATACTCAGTAAAAAATTATACAGAAGAACGTTGACTGCCCTGTGCCGAACGCCCAGATTGGATCTAGGGCCGACTGGAATTTGTGGGAGGATACGACGATAGGAAGGAATGTTCTTCTCATTTGCTGGTGTGGCGATATCAGCTCTTTTCCCTTATCACGTTAGTCTCATCATTCAGAATGGAAACAGCTACTAGTGGGGTAACCGTTCCCCTCAGGCTGCGTTCATACCTAACGACGACGTCGACGCAACCGACGTGAGCGACGTAAACGACCTAACCTACGTTTTCGGTGACTACTTCCCGAAGCTGAAAAACATACTGATCTGACGTAACGACGCAGCCGACGTAACTGGCGAAGTCGTCGACGCTACCGGCGACCTATCGTCCACGTTATCGACGCAACCGACGTTTTCAGCGACTGAAGACTAGATATCTATTGATCCACGTGTCGACGTAATCAGCGTAGCCGATGCTGAAGATCAGATACGTATCGACTGACGTCGAAATGGTTACGTCGGCGAGGGCAACGCCGATTCGTCGGCGAAGTCAACGTCGTCGGTTATGTCGGATCTGCAGATATCAACTCTTCCGGACGTACTCGCAGAAAACGTCGACAGCTTCAATGTCGCCAGTCTTCTAAGGTTGCCGCCGGTTACGTCGACGAAGTCGACGTTGTCGCTAGGTATGAACGCAGCCTCATCGAGGCTTCAGAAAAGAAAGCTGAGACTGGAGGGCCTGAGGCAGTGGGCGGCAGTACTACGAGGTGGTAAGGAACGTCTGGTTGCCAACTGCTATTACACTAAAGAAGTGGACGGTCCAGAGCAACGCAGGACTCCACCACCGTGTTCATCAAGGCTAGCAATCGAGTGCTCTTGAAGACAACAGTGGATTGAGATAGCACTGGCAAGAAGGCTACCGGAAGACCTACAACGTTTCCCACACTCATGAATGATGTGGTGCTAGTGAATGAACCGCCGATCCAGGGGCTCATCCCTACCACCGAGTGAGAAGTCGCACCAGCCATCAACAAGCTGAGAGAAGGTACGCCCCGGCTCAGACGACACCCCTGCAAAAGTCTGAAATTATTTGAAAAGCGCTCCTATAAGGCCTCACACTTTGCGAAAGTGTCCTCCACCGAGCATCATCGTCCAAAGCGTCCGTCAGCGTCAGCGACTGGGAAAGTATAGATATCGATCTAGCCAATGACAGCTTCTATTAGCGTCCACTAACGTACACTAGCGCGCCAGCGGCCAGGAGTAGAGAAAATGGGGAAGTAGGAAGGAGCAAACAGCTGGATTAGGCGTCGTGAAATGGCGAGAATGTAACCGCACCGTACTACCCCACAAACCGTACTCCTGGTCGCTAGCGAACGCTGGTGGATGCCGTTGGACACTGGTAGACGCTGGTAGACGCTAAACTAATGTTCATACTTTCCTATCCCTCGAAACGCTGACAGTCGCTGGCGGACGCTGTGAAAGCTGGTAGACACTGGTAGATGCTCCTGTTCGCCAGATCGATATCCATACTTTCCTAGTTGCTGACGCTGATGGACGCTCGAAGCGCTTATTTTCGCTGGTGAAGCTGATGATCCCCGGCGGACGGTGCCGCAAAGTAGAGCAGCTTGAAATGCTCATCAAATATGTATGGAAGATACCTTAAAGGACGTGTCAAAAATGACACCGCAGTGCTATAAAAAAGAGGGGGAGATATCGTCAACAACTCCAGCTCTCAACCTATTCGTCTGATGTGCTGAAGATATTTGAACGAGTATCAAACTCCAGACATAGGGAAACAGTGGGATGCGTTACGATACACTGACGCCATCCATGTTGCTTGTGGGGTGATGGTCCTCTAACTCTCTCTTGCTTTATAGAAAGTCTTTGGACACCTTGTTAACTTACTTGAGAGGCCGTTCGACATTAGCAAGCACCTGTGCTCGTACAAACCGTTTATTTGACTCACTGCCGTCCAGACCCTTGTAGGAAGCACATCAGTTCCCTGGTATCGTTGGAGTACACCAAGATCGGCTCTTTTGGCGCTGTTGCTCCTTCTCTGTTCTTTTTTGGACTATTCCACGAGGAACATCTATAAAGAGCCCGACGCTAGGACAAGCTGACGACGTGTCACTAATATGAGTCGATCCAAAAAGAAGTTGGAGCTACGCGGCAATCACTCAAGGAGATTGAACATGGTGTCAGACTCAACGATAGGAGCGAGTTCATGTGCATGCCAGAATTTGCTCACCAGTTGTGATCGGGTGCACGCCTCTGGCCATAGATGCAAACTTTCCGTACCCAGATCTACGGTGGCCCACAAAGGAATACCAAAGCCGACACATCGGTTGGAACCTTCATGGAAACAGTGAAAAACTGGGGTGTTCCCTGCGACAAGAGTATGCCAGTTCATGTGAAGCTCTAGGTGTACTACTATTCGGTCGTGAGGCCAGTTGCTTCCTATAGAGTCGAGGCCAAGAAGAGGACGAGCGAGGAAGTGAAAACTAGTCGTGTCATGAACTTAGAACGCTACTGTGGAAAAAACGACATCTGCTACGATAGGATCCGGAATAACATCGTCCTAGACAAGATCAAGGCCTCCAACTCCAACATCTTTGCCGTATCTTGAGTTCGCTGGTATGGTTATGCTTATGCTCAACAAAGACTTGATACCGTATCCAAGTTAGCTGATTGGGTAATTCTCGTCAGTAAACGTGCAAGAGGCCCATCTAGAATGCTGTGTATAGGTAATCTGAAGATTAAAGGGATCCCTACTGGCCTGTTGGCAGCCGAGGGTAGGAACAAAAATCGTTTGGAACCCCTAGTGAAAAAGAGCGTACTTGGCAGCACTTGGGCGATAACGCTGGAGAGAAGAAAGATCACAGCAGGATCTCCCATCAGGATTGCTATCATGTCAAAGGCAATGAATCGGTGAAGATCAGTTGTAAGAGTAAGCAGAGTACGATTTTCTTTGAAGCACTGAACAAGCGAATCAGTTGATCCATCACCGTGCTTTGAGAACCGCTGTGATTGGAACACTCACTCTGCGACGGATCAGTGATTCTACGATATCATGGCCATGTAACAATTCTGGCCAATTTCATGAGACTCTAGCACTTGCTAAAGCCAAGCAAACGAAACATTGAAGACGAATTTCACTCTCACCTCCGACTGTGGTCAGGGCCATGTTTGACGTGAATATATCCGGAGCTCCAATAGGGGCCACAGGCGCCGCTCAAAAGTGCATGAGAACAGGGCTGGAGTATGACAACACCTGGATGCCGTCTCCCCACTCCGCCCAAGCTATGTTCAGTGTGCAGCACTTGCATCGATATCGATACAAGATCCCGGAGTGAAACACATTCAGCGGTAGAAAACAACGGAAAGTGAGAGGGCGCAGGCAACTGGCGCGCTTAGTTATGGTTAACGTGTGCCTGGTCGAATGATAGTCGGGCTATGCGTGAAGGCGACACGCGGGTACCACGCAGCCTGTGTGCTTGCACTTTTACCCGGAGAAAAGGGCACTCTACTGCAACTGCGAATGTACACTTCGCTTTCGGAAGCATGGCCCGCGTCCATCTGATGAGCAGACGCTGCCTGGTCCGCTAGCACGGAGAGTGTTTTACGTTCGCGTCTGAAAAATACTTGATAACGACGCGAGTCACCCATCTCGAAGACGATGCTCCAGATCCCAACGCCCAACGCTCTTTTCTAAGTCTCCCTGGGTGGCAGTTCCACTACTAGGTCCTTCCATTTTGAATGATGAGACTAACGTGATAAGGGAAAAGAGCTGACATCATGCAGATTATCGTGGAGTTTCGTCCAGCTGGTCCCAGGTCAGCAAAATTGGATTCAATATTGAGAAATTCTGTTGTGATCGTCATAGAAAACTTGGTCATGACGGTATCTGGTGAATATGGACTCACATAAGAAGAGATGGGCCCGAGGACAGCGCAAAGAGTTGGTCTCATCTTCGAGTAATGCACCTCTTGCTCAGTGCAAATGACGTTTCAACAACTCAATAGTTACTTTACTCATTCGGTCCTTTACTACTCTCTAACTTGCTCCATAAGCCATTTTTTGCGTCGTTTCAGAAAAACGTTCTTCATGGGGCTCCTTCTCATTACGCTGCTCAGCATCGAATCTGCACTTGCAGGTAAGCTCGAGGATTTACGCCGGTAGGCCGATACTACAACTCTTCGAACCGATACCTGTGGTTTTCTTTTATCACGCTTTTCACTCCCCAGGTTTTGCGAATAGTACCTGCACTTCCGGATGCGGCTTGCCTCGGTAAGGCTACTATCGTGGCTTTACCAAGGCAAGTCGTATCCGTAAGTGCAGGTTCTTACAAGGGAAAGATGGTAGGTCGAAGGGCCATTTAAGATGAAATGTATACCGGCTGAAAGGTCTTCGGACAGGGATTACGAAATCGTTTTCCATATCTGCTGCGAACCTCCCAGAAAGAAGTTACGAAGGTTTTTAGGGAGAGAATATTCGCATTCATTGCTAATTTACGGCGTAAGGTTCACACGACTGTTTCAGCATGGCCGAGTGGATACTTCATAGGGCTGCGTGGTGGAGGGTTTGAATCCTTGATGCGTGCGCTCTTTTGCATTTCTTCGGGAGTGGTCCCTGTGTCAAGATTTTGCATATCTCTTGTGCCTGATAATGTTGAGACGCTATGTTTCTGAACTGACGGAGCCACTGCGGATGATTCATAGAGATAACTTCTGGCTGAAGAGATTGTCATACGAGCCGAAAACTTCCAGCAGGTGACTTCCAAACAACTTTGGGAGAGACATCTTTCAACACTATGTGAGTTATGAATGAAGGTTTTGCCTATCGCGATCTCCAGCATGATTGCCACATCAACGCCATGTCATATGAAAATATTTTCCCACTTTACTCATCTTCGTGCACAACTTCGTGCGGCTTAGGATTCGTTTTCCAGTCATGTCATTTGGAAGATGAAAACATTTTCAGGGTGAAACCATCTGTTGGAATGCACTTATGTTGCGTATGCTTTACAATTAAAGAAAGGGGAAGTCAGCAGCCAGAGAATGTTTTCCTTGGATTCATTCGCAACGGCTTCATCAGTTCAGAATCATTACGTTATGACATTATTAGGGACAAGAGTTATGCAAAATAGCTTGAAGTGTCCAGGGACCACTTTGGAAAAAATGCAAAACAGCACAAGCATCATGGATCTCAAACCATCGACCACGAATTCGTGAGCTCTACGACGTATCCACTCGTCCATACTGCCACGGCCCTGTGAGACTTACGTTGTCATTTCGTAGTGAAAGCGAATATTCTCCAACTAGGAAGCTCCGTAACTTCCTTCTGGATGGTCCGCAGCAGATAATGAAAAACGGTATCGTAATCTCCGTTCGAAGACCTTTCAGCAGGTATACATTTCATTTCAAATGGCCACTTCGGCCATACCATCGTTCCCTTGTCAGGGTTCTCATGTATTTCGGAAGACGCTAGAGTGACAACACACCACAGATAGCCTATCATCGAACTAGACAAAACACCTGCAAATGGAAGGTCGACTCACATCGGTGCCCGTACTCAGCTCCATACAAAACACAGGACTACTATTAGGTCGTGGCAAAAATAATGACCGTTTTCGCACCTGCTATGTTCCACTGATCATCAAGTCTAAAAGGATAAAGTCTTCGCTGTTGATCAATCCCTTTGTGGGATGCGGTACGCATTCTAGTTCCATTCAGCATCGCAGTGGCTTACTGAATGCAGTGTGGCCTATACAATGACTTTCGGTGGCCAGCCGCTTTACAACTCAGTGTTTTATCCTCCCAGACGAATCTGGTACCAATTTACCGTCCCCCGAGGGTCCCGGAGGGTAGGAGGCTTGGTGCTTGGGAGGAAGCCGACCCGAGAATTGAACCCGGCGCCCTGCAAGTGGTAAGCGCGCCACTTGTCCCTACACCACCTCCGCCTCCCCACTGATCATAAATCATTGAAAACTTACAAGGGAACCCCAAACGTCGATCCAGCGATATGCAGTGGGATGTATATACGGACGTTTCTTGAGCCGCTGAATCCAAAACAGCCCTCGGAACTTGCGGAACGATTCTTTGAAGGGAGATACGGACCATTTGATCTCTGCTCTCTTCGCACAAGTTGGGCACGATAACTACACGCCGCAAGCAGCCGATGGGGTAGTGGATAAGCTTCTGCTTTAGAAGCACGAGGTCGCATGATGGATCCCTTAATTTTTGCATTTGTTCAGAACACTTCATATGAGTCTCTGAACCACTACTGTTTTGCCAATTTACCTAGCTCCATGATTTCCCTCAACAGATACTCCAGCTTCGAGTACAACATCACCTCAGAACAAGAAAGCAACAACCGGCTGTTTTCCGTGCGAAATGACGTGCTGGTAATCATAACCATGGGTGCAAACAGCAAGCCGACTCTTTGCTACGCATATGACTCCCTGTCACCAGAATGTGAGCTATTGCCGCATGAACTAGATCGATCTGATTCTGGCGCACTTTTTGAGATCAAAAGTCATGCAGTAGCGTAAAAGTAAAACCGAACTTAACAATGCAGCACCATTCAGAGTATGTGGCAATGTTTGATTGGTATGTGAAGCGCTTGAAAAATATAATTATTCCAGAAAAGCAATGCGGTGAGAATGAAATGTACTACGTTAAGCCTGCCTGCCTACCGGTCTACAATTTCTGCAACGATCATAGACGGAAAGTCGGCAAGCCATGTATTCGTAACGAATGTGGATGCAAGTCGGGTTACAAATACAAGAGCTCGGAGGAAAAGCAGTGTGTGCCTGTTGGACCAGGCTGCACATAAGCGACATCAACGATTATCCCGAATGTTACCAAATTACGATATTCGGGAATTCTCTGTAAAAATAAAGTTGCTCACTATGAAATGCGTTCCTGTGGATTGCCCAAATATTGGAAACAGGCTCTTTGAATTTCAAGTAATTCTATGATGCTACTTCTATGAGCCTGACCTGATGCGTTCACAAGAAAAGGGCCGAGCAATAGAGCGCAGTACAGTCATCGAAGGTCACTTGCAGACGTCCTACAACGTGTTAAGAAAATTCAAATCAAGTGATCATCATCAATCAAAACAAACGATCAAATGTCATGGATAACGGGTGCTCCCTTATGGAATGGAAAAGCAGCTGATAACTTACTCCCTGATGAAGAGCAAAGCAAAAATCCAGGATTACCATGGGCAAAATCACACTAACACAGCCCAATTGTGTGAGTTCCCCGGGCTTACTGTTAGAATCGCAGTAAGCGACGCACGTCACAAAGTTGCACTAAAAACTTGCATAACAGGTGATTCGAACAAGTACTGCATTGCGAGATGGAATGCTGATGAGTGTAAATGCTCCTAATGAAGGAAACTGATGAAGGAGAGCAAAATTTCTTACGAGAACGAGCGCGAACTGAAAATGGACATGTAATTGACATCTATGCCCACAGCTCTATCAAAGTACAACTGAGCGTCACCGAGTTGGGCGTGAAGAGGACGTTCGTTGGGTGGGTGGTCCAGCTGAACGAGTGTCAGAGCTAGAAGTTTCAACGGCTCACTCACTGTGAAGTCACGAAAGTGGAGCGATATCTAATCGGGCTAGTCTACCCGCACAAGAAAGGACAACTACGTGGACGTAGGTACTGTCCCGTTTTCGCGTGGCGCTCAGTTGTAAATTTTAAGGCCGCGGGCATGAATCCGAATATTTTTGCCGATCGCGCTCGTGCTCATAAGTTTCGCACTATTGTACTACATTTTCGCCATCAGGAGCACATACAGTCAGGAGCGATCCTTCTCTCAACGTGGAAGTTGTTCAGATCACTAGTACTGCAAGTTTTTGGTGCAAAATTGTCAGTTCGCAGATTGCAAAAGTCCATAGCGAAGATAAACATCTGGCCGGATCCCGCCATATCAGTGCTGAGACCCGCACACGGGGAGGGGCGTGACCTCATACATGAGGTACTAATCAGAAAAAAAAATCGTAGTTTGGTCCTAGAGCACTACAGACGACGCACAACAAGTCGATTATGGTTCCCGAGTGGTCACCGGTTGAGAAGCGAGATACATTCTTTTGGGAGGAGCATGCACTGAGGTGGCCGAGAGCCTATTTGAAATTTTGTAAAACGGCTCCAGGGCACTCTACACATCGGGAAAAAGTGGATTAATGTGGGATGGGCTAAGTTACTGAAGAAGTGCAAGGTTTTTCTGGAGAGATACGCCCACAGAGGGCTGAGCGTCTCTCCAAGCACCGGCTGCCTATTTTTGCTGAGCTTCAGTGCATCGGCAGCCATACATTTCAACATCGGTTGTCGTAGGTACATTCAATCAAGGGGCTCGCCGGCTGACGCATGCGCAACTCCTCTGTGATATGGCCCAGCGTTACCGACCTCTCATTTCTGCCCTATTCCATGCACAGTAATAGTGTTGAAAATGACAGATATAATGTTATTGGTCAAGAAGCGTTGGTCTTGTCCAGATAGAAGAAAACCCGTATTATTCAAGTATACAAACATGGGAAGAAGGTAAGCGCGGCGAAGCCGCACGCGCTTGGCCTAGCCGGGCTATATGAGAAGGAAGCGCGCCGTTTCAGCCACCGAGCCGACTTGCGATACATGATTGTGGGAACCGTCTTTGAAGGTAGTTAGCACGACAATTTCATGTACTTCTTTTTTTCTTTTGAGAAAGAGAAAAAGTGCACAGTAATGAAGTGAAATAATGAAAACGGGGCGAAACGGTGGGGAGACCACGAGATGGGAGCTTTATCATTTCGCTGCACTGTGGCATTGGTCGAGCGAACGGTTAGGGCGGGCGTTGCTTCGGACGAGTCTACCGATTAAACCGTTTACTGCTGGCAAAAAAGCCAGCCGTAAGTTCTACGTCGCTTTACGTTACACTAATGACACGTAGACACGGGCGGTCCAAACACTGAAGAGCGCGTTCAGACTTCGCGTGATCCGATCGCGCTTTTAGGACGGATAAAATTCACAGCGGCGAGGGGGGGGGGCTTTATGTGTGTTCATGTTCATGTTTATGTTTACGTTGTTTGTTTTCTGGTTGTTTTAGGTTTATCCTTTCGTGAAGTGTCACGGATATCGCCGAAGCCGTCGTCCAAAAAGTTTCTCTTTTTTTTGAAATAGTCTTTTTATAGTTCATTTATATTATGCAATATAAACAGGAACATAAACGTGAACATGAGCAAACATGAACCCTACCCAATCATCCGCTGTGAATTTCATCCATCCCAATAGCGCGATCGGATCCCGCGATCCAATCGAGCGATCCAATCGAGCGATCCGATCGAGCAATCCGATCGCGCGATCCAATCTCAGATCGCGAAGTCTGAACGCGCTCTAAGCACGAGCTGTCCATAACGGCACGTTCTCGGACTGCGATGGTATACGTCCGCTGTAGGCGAGAAGGGGCGTCCGGGTTGGTATCAGTGCACGCCATCGTTGTGATCATCACAACAGGGGGGTCGTATTTGACCTCGAGGGAGGAGGGGTAGGGGTCGTAGGCACGGGGACCTTTCTGAAGTGAGGATGCGGCGATACCCAGATGTCGTTCAGCTTCAATGATGAAAAACTTCTCCATGTGAAGAATCCCTGAGGAGGCACACGCAAGACTGAAGCAACCTGCCAGCAAAGAAGTGGGGAGCGGGCGATTGAGGAAATGCGATGCCGGCCACAGCGACGTCATGAATTAATAAACAGACGAAAATACACTTAATCTTTCTATCGCAGAAGCACATCTACTTGCACGGAGGAAGCCCTTTCTAGAAAATGCACCTTCCCGATGGCTCTGCGTGGAAGCGCTGTGCATGACGCATTGCAAAGGTGATGCCAATTGGCGCCCAATGAACTATTTCCTGATATCCTCGGCGAAAACATGCGTCTTACTAGCATACCAAAGTGTTTAAGCCAACTGGATGCTTCATGGCGTCGGAGGGGTAGGTTTTTCATTTCGTAGGGCAGGGACACGTTATGATCAAAACGGGGGATTTTTTCGAATAGCAGGCCTAGTGATAAAGTGAAAGTTTTGCTGGAAAGTAGATTGCGGCACAGTTTACGAATATCTCTTATGAAACTTGTTATTCCTGTTCAAAGCCATAGGACTTGTGGTTGACCCCCAAGGATCGCGCCAGGATCACAACGGAGGAAATTTCTTGAAAAGAAATGTTTCTGAAATCGCTCAAACTTGGGTAACAAGAGTCAACCTAGTGCTCTATATTCCTGCTTTCCCCCCACTCAAACAGCTCTACTCTCAAAGAAGTTAAGGGTTTTCAAGCGAGGGGTTTTTTTCGAGTGTTTGGCTTGAAATTGGCTACATGTCGTAAAATAGCGTGCTCCAGTACCACTGTATTAGCGCGCTCACCTCTGAATGACCGCAAACAGCTAATATTCAAAAGCTAATCCATAGTTTTGGTTTCTGGCACTTCTGATGAGTTTTTTTGTCGTTCGGTAGTGTATTCGGGGTCCTTTTTTGTTTGCTAGTAGTTTTCTAGCTTGTACTGTAGTTTTTGGCACTATCGAACTATCCCTACCCCCGTCCGCCGAAATCAGACCGATTTTTTTATCGATTTTTCTATGGATGGACAGATTTGGATGGAATTTTGTTACCGTGGTACTTCGACCTCCTTAACACATATAACATCCGTTTCGCCCAAAACTTCTCATCGATTTGGTGATTTAGGGTATTTTGGCGTGGCCCCGAGGCCATACCCTAGATCACCAAAATCGATGAAAACTTGTACAGGGGGGGGGGGTATTTGACATCCTGTTGCCGAAAATGATGTTTATTCTTGGTGCCAGCGCTAACGTAGGACACTGTGGTCATCTGCACTTTGCTAAGGCTGAGCCTGTCCTAAATGAAGCCTTTACTCTTTGCCACTTTCAAACTCACCAGAGCGCTAAAAGCGCTTGTAAGTAGCACTGTTATGAAGCAACGATGTCATAGTCGTGATCAGGACATCGAATAGCATCTATAGATGAAGTTTCAGCATTAATTTTTTTGAGTTTTTGGCGTAAGAATAGTTCAACGGTGCCCAGTCCCCCTTATTGTCATTTTCTTCGTCTTTTTTGAGCTTTGTACCCTCGTGACAGGGGGAGAGGTCGTATTAAACCCTTATTTTGGGAGGAAGTCGTATTCAGCGAGAAATGATCACAATGCAATGACGTGCCCTGGTCGGTATGCTGCTACTCGATAGGGCGCTATAAGGGTACACCACTTGGAAAAGGCGCTTCGCAGCACCTGTTCAGGGTCACGGATTTCTGTCATGCCAGTGGTATTATTCCTAGCCGTCTTCACGAATTTATCGTGCCAACGACGATATTATGATCCACGGTGGCTCATAAACACGTCTCTTCTTATTGCCATTGTTTTCTATCACTTTTTTTTTCTTATTACATGCGAAAGATGAACGTCACTTTTTGACGAGCAAGCTGCTGTCTTCAATAGGTTTTCGAGCTAAAAATTGGAATTCTTTCTAGCTGCTGCAATGCTCAAAAGCTCAAGCATAAATCATTTTCGATGAAATTTTGATTGTACGCTTATCTCGGGGCGATCATGAATGTGGCATTGTTTGTGTGGTCGGCTCCGTATGACGCTAACATGTGCCATTTTGACGTTTTAATTTTTTTGCATCGAACTTGCCAAGTTGCGCTACAATTTTTTTGCGAAAAACTACGTAAAAGTGCGCACTGCGGACGCTCGAAATATTGATAAGGAACATAAAGCTTATTTTAGGTGCTAGAGCTTACCTAGTTCACTATGGTGACCGCGCACTGCCAATGCTGAGGGCGAGAAAAAGTCACTCCTCCTGAACACACGCCCGCATACCCAAAAAACATGGACAGCGTAATGATCAACCCTAAAAGACTTGGTTTCCGCATTCATTTTTTCCGTGTATTTTCAGATAATAACAAAGGAAACACAATGAGTAGTGTATTCATATAAACAGGAAAGAGCGGTAGCTGAGGGACACCATGAACATGATTAGACTGATGATGAAAAGGCTTAGGAAATTGTCTTGGTAGACTTGAAGAAATGCATAAATTGTGAGAAAGAATTGGCAATGTTCACGCTTTACTGCCCCAATCATCGGGAATCGAGCCGATTCTTGACCCAATTTTTTTCTGTGCAGAGAGTCTCTCAAGTGTTGTTTCTTAGGATAGCTTGACCTCCTGGATACGAATATCACATCCGCTCCGCTCGAACCTCTTGGTGCCCGCCCCACAGGTACTGGTGATTCGGGGTATTTTGGCGCCAGCGCTTGTGGCGCCGAGCGGACGGATGTAATATTTGTGTTTAGGGGGTCAAACTACTGCTTTAAGGTTCTCAGCTGATTTGGATTCAATTTATTCTAGCGCTGGCGCCTGTGGCGCCGGCCCCAGGAGGTTTCATACCGAGCGGATGTGATATTAGTATCCAGGAGGTCAAGCTATCCTAAGAAACAACAGCTGAGAGACTCTCTGCACAGAAAAAAAATTGGATCAATAATCGGCTCGATTCCCGATGATTGGGGCAGTAAAACTACACAGCGGAATACGAGTTTTTAGCAAATTCTATCGATGAGAAAAAAGGGCGTTAAAGCTGACCAGATTTCGTAATCATTGGGGCAGTAAAGGGTGATTAGGAAAAAAATTATTGTCTATCCACTTGCCAAAAAGCAAAGATCTTTCTGATGGTGGCAGGCTAAGCTGGGCGCAGTACAAAGGGAGGTCGTTCAGGGGACGGTGGTGAGCTTTTTCAAAATGGTCTTGTGCATATTGTAGGGGCTCATACGAGGACCCAGAAAACTGAGCGTCCATTTTCGCTGCGCGCTTCCACGAATAAAAAAAAAAGTAAAAAATAGGTCGATGGTTCGGATCCACCGAGGACAAAATTTTGCTTCTCTACAATTTTCATTTTTGGATCCATGTTTGTCTAAAATAATTGGTCCTAACAAAAACATTCACGATAAATCAACAATCCTACTTTTATGGAGCAAAACTGCTTTTTCTGTTCGAATTCGTTAGTATGCACCAGACTCAGCTCTGTCGGCGCTATGCCGGTGCCAGATGGCACTGGAACCGAAAATAAAGTCTAGAATCGTGATCAGGACTGCCGATTACCCCTAGGAACAAGTTTTCAGCGAAAAAACGAAAGAGTTTTTTTTTTTGACTTTTTTCTGGTTGCAGGTGACCGACCATTTGTCGGCACAGTGCGAGCGGAGTCTCACATCTTCGTAACAGCGCGATGACGCATCGTTTGACGCTTCGACCGCCGGACAACCAATTAAGCAAACCCAAGAAACCCAAGAAAGGGCAAAACAATTGTTTTAAGCCAATAAACTCGATTCTTATGTCGTAATCATGGTCCTGAAAAACAAATATGATTCTTGGCGTCCCGCAATCTGGCGGTTCAGAATAGCGCTGAACGTTTCCTTATAATTGTTGTAATAATGAATCCTGGAAGATAGATGCTTGGCCCAAATATGTCGTATAATCGCACCATCAGCAGAATTATAAGTTCGCAATCAGATTCACTGTAAGCCGATGAGGATTCAACGTCCAGCCACTATCTTGTCAATGCGTGCGTGAAAATTGAAATAGTGAAAGCACTGACCTCATGAAGGTTACAGCTACTCGGAATGTGTCCATAAATTGCAAATATCCGAGATAATCATGCGCGCAGACACAAATGGAAGCGAGAACAGCGAAAGTCGTAAAAATGCAAAAAGCGACGCGCAAGGGGGAGCCGAACCATTAACCCCACCGCCCACCGTCCGATTGCGAACCTTTCACCACTATCACTAGCGCCATCCGATGCTTCGACACTGTAGCGCTGCTTATCCGTGTCGATGAAACCAGTGCCCAGGAGCCGTCACGCCTGAGCTACTAGACGCCAAGTTCGGAGCTCACCTCTGGTCGATTTTTCGCTTCCGATTCAAGATAGCCCCTTTATAAGGAACCTTCACACAGCAACCTGGTCAAAGTAGACTTGCACATGACGAAAATTGAGAGACCCTAGGCCCTAGAAAAGACACGCCGAGATGTAAGCAGATTCCAAAGATTTCTTCTCACTCGTTTTTTACTGTTGCCTGGCAGCGCGCAGCGAAATGAAGCACACTTTTCAGGTCCTGACGTGGAGCCGCTCACAATGTGGCACCAAACCATTTTCGAAAGCAGCACCACCCCCCTGAACGACCTGCCCTTGTTGAGTGTATTGTCCATATGTCGTGTAGGTGCCTAATGATGGCGATATGCATGAAAAAACATAAATGCAAACAGAAGCCACAGAAGTTATAGAATGACCAGTCGGTCCGCGCGGCTTACGACCGGCGCGGCCTTCATATGCGACATGGCGGCGGCTCCACTCAGGAAGGTGCATTCCGCCGCGGCTTTACATATCTCGGGAATATCAACGATTATCGGTTTTCTTATATGCTGTAACTGACCAAGCTTCCTCGGCCAGTAACTTCATAGCCTGCTGGATTGCCCTAGTATTAGCGTGGTCCGGAATGGTGGTAAGGAGCGTCTCTCCAAAATGGCGAATAAGAAATCGCTGGTATCCAGTCTAGCGTTTCAATTATAAGAAGAGGTGTCGCGGCGAGGACACGCCCTCCGGCAAACTTGGGCGTATCACAGAAAGAGATGCGTCAACTACTGGCAGGCTCGACTGTGCTATCAAATACGAGCGGACCGACCGTGATTGAGAACTATTGCCAGCCTGTCCACGTAAAATCTGAGGCAGGAACAAGAGGATCGAGAGAGCGCATCGCCGCGTCTGTGGGTGAGGCTGGGGGGTGTCTCAACTTACAACAGGACATCACACCTCCTCGCACATATGCTTCTCTCTCCAACGATTTTTTTATGATATCTCACGCAGTTCCAAATATAATGAAATTTTCGTAGCGAGCACCACCCATGTCCATGAAAAGCGCCGCCTGATTTCGTGACATATTAAACCCCATTCGGTCCGCGGTCCCCGCCGTAGAGCTCAGTCCTATCGCCACTGATGCTGCTGCTCCGAAAGAAAAAAATACTGTGAACTCTCGACTTTCACCTCCCCGGCTCGACGCACTGCCCAGCCCACAATAGTTTGTGGCATCTGCTCCAGCACTTCGAGCACACTCTGCTGCTTGTCTGGAGTGCTTTGGAAACGTTATACGAACTTCAAGTTTGGCTCCGCCCGCTTGCCACAGCTCCGGTCAATGCGAATGTGTCTCCCACTTCCTAACTGTAATCGCTTTGCTGTCCTTAATCAACTTTTTTCCTTGGTGCCTAGAGGGCTTTGGAAGCGTTTTAGAGATATTCTCACTAAGCTCCAACCTACCTGGGCGCAGGCCCGACCGCAAACGCGTATTCTCACACTACTCAGCCGATCGCTCGCTGGCCTTTCAATCCACTTTTTTCGACGTTGGTGTCTCGAAACTGTTTTAGATATGTCTTTTTCCTGCTCCGCCCAACTGCGCAGCTCCGCCACAGCGTGCGTGTCTCCTTTCCTACCGCTGACTTCTTGCGTACATTAACTCACCTTTTGTGGGTCTCTGGACCCTGGAACAAAAAGTACAATTTTTTTAGTGAGTATCTGTATCTTATGTTCGAAGGCAAGCCACATGGGCGGGTCTCAATGCTCAATTTTGGCCAGATATCCCTTTCTCATCGATTTTTTGTGATCTCTTGAACTATTTCGAGGACCGAGGTATTTGTTTTTGTGGGAGCACCGCCCGTCTCGTAATACGCCCGTCCCTCCGCATGTGTCATCCTTAGTTCGTCTGCCAAACCCCGCTAACATTACTGCAACTTTTTCCCCATCTCTGGGCTCTGGCCCTTACCCATCCCACCCTTGACCCGACCCTCTCCAAGTTGTTCTTAGGATGAAACCGAATTGCGGGCGGACAAAAAAACAAGCAACCAAACGAAGCAAACAAGCAGACAGATGAAGCAAATTATATATAGCTGTTACCAGGAAAGACCGCCTAGCTTACTATGGAGACTTCGAATGGAGACCTGGGTAGATCGATAGAGTTTATGAGTTTATTTACAAATAGTAGTAACCTGCAACCGCAAACCAGCATGTTCACAAGCCACTTATGAGCAGGTAAAAATTTGTAATGGTGCAGTACAGTGGAGGCTTGGTGGTGAGCTGTGAAGCATAAGCGAGAGAATCGCAACGTCGAATTCGAGTCGTGGTGGTTCAGTCGGTAAAGACTCGACGTTTGCGCATCCTCGCTTATGCTTCGACACTCACCCCAAGCCTCCACAGTACTGGGCACCATTAGAATTTTTTACCTGTCGTAAGTTGCTTTTGAAATGCAGATTGCAGTTTTGATATCTAAATTCGTAAATAAAACTATAAACCTATCGATCAACCCAGGTCTCCATTCAAGGTTCCATGGAAAGTGGCGAACTTCCCCGGTTAGTTATCACAGCAATGACAGGAAAATAGAAAAATATCGCTGCCATTATTCGCCATTTCTATCTTTTTGAGTCTGGACCTGTAGGTGTTACCCATGAAAGCTAAACAATAAGTAACACATGTGTTTGGAAAATGAGTGTGTTTGATCCAAGCTAAAGTCGTCCATCCTGTGAATAGAGGAAACACTTTCGCTGGAAATCAAGTGTTTCGATTTTCATTCGACAGCTTCTTCTGTTGTGGTGATGTTCGGCGCTGGAAGGCGCTCACAAGCCACGAGAAATCACTTAGCTCAGCATTGGTTTTCTTCCACGTTTGTTCGGAGAAAAATGCAACTAGAAGTCGGAACAAAAACAAGAAACCGTGAAAGGGGGGTTCGTGTCAAACCATTTTTAGGGGTTGGGGTGTGGTGCGGCGGGGTGCGTACGGACTCCGACCAAAATCCCCAACGCATGACGTGCCTGGTGTACGCGTATATCTATAGGAGATGAGACAAGTTTGACCAGGGAAAATGAACTGAAACCGTTTTCACAGTAAAATATGATGGATATATCTGCGGCGCGTACATCGATGAAAGGCTGATAACCCAGGCCGTCATGTTGTTGATCGGCTTTAAGTACTCCGTTAGTGTTCTGAAGGACGTTTTGACCTTTCTTTGAAATAAGGTTTAAGAGAGGCCAATAAACAGGGGGGGCATGGGTTGAATGATTCCCTATACGCTTCTCCCTCCTCCAATCCACTCCTGCTCTACGCGAACCACTCCTTTATGGAACAGCCTATCTGTATAAGCTTCGCCTCATAAAAAGCGCTCGGCCGGAAGGTAATAGTGACAGCACCACCAAATTTGTGTCTAATCAAGCAAACGAAGCTGCTCCTTCAAGCAGCTCTCTTATTAAAAAAGGGGTATCGAATGGGCCATCTTATTTGTACATCCCTTCAATCACTGGAGAAGTTGAGGATATATTCCGCGTTTGCAATTCGTTCATATTCGTTGCCAAATGTGAATTTAGTTGGCATTCACTGGCTCCAAAGCAAACAAGAAAAAGAAGTGACCCTGAAGCTGATTTAAAGCATCAGGACCGAACCATACGACAGAAAGCGAAGGTAGGAAACAGCGGGCGACATGCCGACGATGATAGAAAAGAATAACACTGAGAGCACATACAGGCAGTACAACAGGTGCGGTCCTATCTGCCACACCCATGGAGGACGCTATGCGTAATGGATGTTCCATAAGAAGAAAGCGGGGCATGGTGGAGAGCTCTAGGTATGTCTGTGCCATCGCTGTGAGGTAAATGGCGTCCGCAAGCCCAGCAGCTCCTTTTCCTGCTCGGAGACACCGGGAACAGCGGTTGAGGTAGCGAGACCCGCGCTCCATCTCCTCGTATTTCACCTGAGCTAATGCTTACGTGTGCGTTGTACTTCGATTATCAAAGACCCACGCGAAAACGATCACTTAGCGGTAGAGTAAACAGATGTGAGAGGTTAAGGAACCAGTAGGCCTTAGCCTCATGGCTGTGCTGACTGCCGCTCGGACAATGACAAAGCGGGCGCCTGAAAGAAGGCACCCAGCATACTATCTTGCAGCTCTGTTCGGCGTTCAACCGAAGAAAGCGGCCACACCAGTACACCTGAAAACCCATTCACTTGATTACCGAGACAAAGGACCAAGATCATGCGGAGGTGGAGTGTACAGGCTTTAGTAAAGCCACAAGCCGCAGTTTAGCCGACGGGGGGCGGGCATTTGCACTTTCGTTGCCTCCATTAGTTTGGCGTTCACAAGTCTTCACTTTTTGGAAACCTGCTGACTCTCGTTAAGTGCGAGCAAGCTCGTCTCAGCCATCAGTGGTAAAACATGTCAACTCAGAAAGCGGTTGTCCAGACGCGGTAGACTGTCAATGGGAAGTCGTCTAAAGTGCAAAATGCCCGTCGACAAAACAGCCGCCAAGCCGCACAATCCTGCTTGTCTGGTCATGCACTGTCTACTCAGCAGAGCACATCATTCGTTTGGGAAAGCCCCAACAGGAGGTCGCAATATCGCGTCGATGGGAGCGAGGCGGTCGTTATCTGCGATCTCAAAAGAAATGTTCAAAAGGTAACCGATATCAGTATTAACCTCCTGCGCCTCTAGAGAGGTTATTGGTTTCGATGGGTTTTCCCTTGTTTACATGGGCTATGTATCCCGCACTGACAGCTCGACAGAAGGATCTAGGTGGAGGGAGGGGAGATCGCACCACTTAGGTTCACACATATAGAGTGAGGGGGGTGTGCGCGACAGCGAACCAAAATTCCCCAACGACGGATCTTGTCCTGATCGATGAAGTGGTACACTGCATACGGCTTCATCATAAACGCGAATGGCATCCTAGCCATCAAGCTAAATAAAGAATGGCTGTGTTCAAGATTTCTCCGAAGAACATGGAAAACTCTCTGCGAATAAGAGAGAGAAGCGCCTATGGAAACACAGAAAAATCAGTGGTGATAGGTAGGAAGTTGTATACCAGAGCAGCAAATTTTGGGAAGAGTCGTACTATCCCTTATAAACTCGAATGAAGCCGCCCGAAATCGGAGGAACAGGATGGTGCTTGGGGGTCAGCGAAAGAGGCAGTGGCCATAAGCACCACATGCTCACGCAGACACGAATCCTCCGACTAGTATCGCAGCTTTCTCATCAATGCAATGCCAAGCCGGTGATTATATGTACCGGTGCGAAATCTTGAGAAGCGATTTGGGTCGACCCTTCTGCTCTAGCTTTTTTTCCACAGCACCTTCGAATCTAGCGTGTATTAAGGGAATTGGACATGGTTAACGCGTACACGCCGACAGCGACGCCACTTGTGCCCACAAGAATGGAAGACTTGTATTAGCTCACTAATTTGCGAGGGCGAAGCAGCGTTAGGTCGACCCCTCTCCCCGTCTGAAATCAAATGCGGACGCGACCAGTGGTTCTAAGAAAGCGCTGTTTCTTTCTATTATCAAGCCGACAACCAACAGGTCATAATATTATATAGTTTCAGGTTAGCTAACTGCCTTTTCTCCCTCGCTCCTTCTTGATATCATCACATGAGTGTGAGAGCAGATGCTGATTCTGCTGATCGTGGCGAAGGCCAAGAAAGAGTTGACACATCTGCAACCCTGGGCAGTTTGCAACGACGGGGGGGGTGGGAATTTTGCACTCTCGCGGGATACATGGCAGTAGAACGTGGTTAGCACTGTACGAAATGGACCCCTTATTTATTCGGATTGAAATAATTAACTGTCACCCGTCATCAATGTTCCCTATGCCCACCACTTACTGAAAAGCAACGCGTCACTGCAGTGACAACGCTGCATCGGTGACCTTTACCCCTTCAAGCCCCTTATCGATATTATCAACTGACCATACATAGCGCCCTTGCATCCCACCAATATCAACCAGTGTCCCTGTCTCTTACCTTGAAAGCAATGCTACTGATTATGTGGCCCGCCATTATGAATACGCTGACCTTCCCTTTCTAACGCAAAATATCCAATCATAAAAGCAGCTAGGAGTTCTGTCACGCCCACCAATACAATTTCTGTGTTCCATGGCTATATTCATCTCTTGGGACCAAAACCTCCTAGCTGCTTGCATACGGTTAGACCGTGAGTAGGAAAAATCAAACGCGGCAATATGCAGTGTTCCTCACCATTTCTCGTCCGTTTCGCAATTTCTGCGAAGTAACCGTTGCTGTTTTGCATTGTAGCAAGAAATGCACTGGTCACTCATACGTAACAAAAACGGCAGCCTGGTCGAAATTCCGATATACTTGGACAAGACAAAATGTAATTCCGACAAATCCGATAAACGTCGATGTGAATGAAAAACCGACTATTCATAAGGTTAGATTAGCCGCATAATTATACGATCTTCTTTTAGAATTTGATATTGAGAACTCGTTCTCACAAAACACCTTATTGGTGAGCTTTTCGCTGTCTTAACAGCTTCCTCAGACCTTAAAACATAAAATCAAGTAACACATCAGTATTACACATTCCTAAAAAACTTAGTTATCTCGACAATACAAACAGGTTGACTTAGCCCTTCAACAGGCAATTTGGTAGAGTCTGTAAAACAATCCTAAACTATATATAATACGCAAGGTCTTGTCCTGTTGGATGTGTGATGTGGTGTTGTTGTTTGTGGTGGTACTGCATGTGTGTGTGTGTGCTGTGTGTGTTGTGTGTGTGTGTTGTTGAATGTTACTATGTTTCTTTGGCTGTTATGTGGCGTTGACCGCGAAATTCATACTTCCTTCAAACAGCGATTCTGCCACTCAACTCGTAAGTGATGTGGAGTCGGCAGGAACACTGTTGGTAGGTGGCAGCGAAGTGATAAGAGATAAGATAACATAAGGGGGACCTCAGAAGGAAAGGGCCGACCATCTACATAACGCGCGTCACAGCGACGCTAGGAATTTGCTTCCAAGAAGTAGGATTAGGGACAAGATGGGAACATCATTGGTGGGTGGCAGGAAGTGATAGCGGCTGATAAGATACCATGAGGAGCCTTACAAGGGGAGAGTCACCAAATTCATAGCGCCGACCACGGCGGCGACCGTTAGTTTCAAGAAGTAAGATAGGGGCAGGATGGGAATAATATTCATGGCTGGCAGGAAGTGATAACAGCTGATAAGATAAAATGGGCCTCAGAAAGGAAGGGTCACCAACCCGATAACATGCTACACAGCGACGCTAGAACGTTGGTTCCAAGATGCAAGATAGTGGGCAAGATGGGAACATTATTGGTGGGTGGCAGGACGTGATAACAGCTGATAAGATAGCCCCAAAAATTCACAGCATAGTTGGGGCGTTACTAGACTATTGCTTCCAGCAAGTAATTTTGAGGTGCTTAGGTAACATTAGTAGTGGGAGATAAGTTCTGATAGTGTCTGACAAGGGCTTTTAGGAGTCGTATAGCTCAAATCACCGCGGCCAGCGAATAAGTGGGCAAAGGTTTCGGTGAGCCAACATGTTTCTATGTTTCTATTCCTTGGCAATATAGTCGAATTTGATTCGACCGCTAAAGTGTAGTGTCAACAAAAAGTGAAAGCCCCGAAAGCTGCTCAAATGATGGACTAAGATGTGTGGACATTTCACCATGATATTGATATTATTATTACCCTCGAGACTCTTTCAACCGCTAGGCTGTCCTATTTCCAACGAATGGTGGCAAGTGCTGTCAAAATGTGATAAGCGCCAGTCATTTGTAAATGTTTATTAAACGGGAAAAATACGATGAAGTTGGCCGTATTCCGAAGAATGGGAATTGGGCCAAGTGTTGTGCTCAGCAGAAACCCCCCCCCCTGATCAGTACCTTAGGTTCAACCATGCGCGCAGTACTGCGCGTTAGCCAAACTGGTGTCTAATACAATGGGAAACGTGCAACTGTCAACAATTAAACTACAATGTATGACCAGCTTGGATCGTGTGGATCTTCAGATATGATAAAATCCAGCTATCCCTGAGATTGTTAGGAATTGTAATACTATGTGTAATGCATTGGCAGTTGCGCTGGGGTAAGCTGGTCAGCTTCGAGCAACTTAGTTGTTAGGAATTGTAATACCTTATTTTATGTTTAAGCTCGTCTGAGGAAGCTGTTAAGACGCGAAAGCTCAACATAAAGGTGTTTTATTATGTGAACGGTTCTAAATAACAAATTCTCCAAAGAAGATCGTATAAACTATAGGGCTCAGCGATAGCTCCAGTTTCTATCATATCTGAGATTCCAACACGGACGTTATCGATTTTGTTGGGCATACATTTTCACTTATCCTCTGTCAAGCTTATTGCATTTCACAAGGCTTGCCGTGTATTACGATTAAGTCCATCTGCGGTTTCTGCTACAATGCAAAAACGCAAGGGTTACTACCAAAATTTCTCGAAATGGCCGCTTCCAATTCCCGTTTCTGTTCAAGAAACAACGGTGCATATTACCAAGTCAAATAGGTAGTTCGCACATTCTTTCGCGACTAATATACACCCTGCACATAGAGAAAGGAGTGGGTCAGTGTGTGGGACACCTACTGAGTGCGTTCTAATGGAGATCGAACAGAATCCTGCATCGGAAAAGCCCTCTAAAACCTTGAGCAGTTATCAATAGCAGCGCTCCTAAATCCCTTTCAGTAGGGTATGTATAGAGTGATATCACATAATTGGGCCCCTATCTTATCTGACTGATACCACGCCGCCACTAAGCATATCGCACGTAGGCATGTAGCAGGTGAGTAAGTTTCATTTCGACTGATCGTCCAAATAGTCGAAACGTCTTCAACTGAGTCGGAGTATGAGCAGGTCAGTGCAGTGGGTTTTTCTCAACACTCTGTACCGAAGCCTTGTCACCAAACCTCTGATGTTATACGCGAGTCTGCAATGATCCTGCTCCGATAGATGCAGATGGATTCACGGT
>MU912044.1:0-36853 GCA_036418165.1 Cooperia oncophora
TTTATCGACAAGCTGTTGAACGGTGCCACTAAAACGGGTTTTATTACTAATTTGGTATGATTTTAAGATGAAATCGGGCGGCAGGTTCGGCGCCGGCGAGGGAGTGGGGGGGCACAGTGCTCTTTTGCTGCTTCACATCGACGGCCTGGCCATCAGTGATACCTGTGAAAATCTGGTTAAGCCAGCGAAATGACATCAGCTGAAGTTGTAGAAACCAGGCATGAGCCTTGGAACCGGGAAACTAAGTGGTGTTAGAGGAAGTGCCAAATGTCTTTCCCCCAAACTGCCGCCTGAAATTGCTTTCAAATGGGACTGGCAGGAAAAGCAACGTCCATCATCATACTGCGGCACTTTTAAGTAAATTCCTGTATTTTCTGCACGTCATTTAGCGCGGGCCATTGAGAGCCTAGGTAATCAATTTGGGCCCCGATAGGCCCGAAAAACATAACGGAGCTGGTCCACTGGGCACACGATGCTAATTCTGGCCGTTCCTTAGACGCATCGTTACACGCCATCGCCAATAGATAAATTCATTTTTTCGAATACATGCGCAATACGTAAATTCTTTTCGAATAGAGGGATAAAGCTTTTGCCATTGATCAACCCTTTTATTAACTGCGCGACATATTGTACTTCCATAATCAGAATCCGTAAGTGGCTTTCCTTGATTTTATGGCCTTGATAGTGGCTTGCGATGGATTACGATGTACGGCAGACATTAGTTTGCGACTTCCCGATTAGTGGGTTCAAGTCTAGGAGGCGAGCCACCTCGAACTGCGGTCGATCGTGTAAGGCGAGGGTCTAAAAGCGGAGTCTTGAAGCGAGGGAATGTACAAGGATAATCCCTTTTGTGGGATTGCGGCGCATATCCTTACTTCATTCATGAATTAGTGGACTTATGGAAGCACAACTCCCACCAAGACCTTGCAGGAGCCACAAATGATGTGCCCAACCTAGTTCTTTTTTCATACCTGATGAAAATGAACAACTGGCCTCGAATTACTGTGTTCGGAAAACGGAAGAAGCATTTGATTGGCCTGACAAAGCAGGCGAGATTGACTCACAGGACCATTACGCGTGGTAGGGTGTGCACCTGCCACCACGTCACCTCCGGAAATGACCCGCAGGAAAAATGAAGAGACGGAGGAAGAATGAGATGTGCCATAAGGTCATTGCTAAGTTAGTCTGTTGCTGCTTGTGTTTCACCGCGAAGTTCGATAACTTCTGTATATTTACCATAAGCAGTTTAAAGTTATCGTGGAACTGGCCCATTTGGTAATTTTGCCAGGATTCTTGCAAAAAGTGTCTCCGCATTTTGCAAAAGTTTCGCAAAATCCCGCTCCACCCAGAGACGAGTGCCGCCTTTGGAAATATCGATTCAGTATACTATGTCGTGTATTTTAATGCTTGTTACAATTCAGTAGTAATTTGCTGTTGAAAGCGATAATCCGAGGACTGCCACGTTATCGAATTGCGGGCAGGGCGGAGCTAGCGACGTTTAACCTGGGTCCCGCAACGAATACTCCGCCGGCCCAAATTGTTAGGCAAAATTGCCCGCTTGCCCGCCTGGACACGCACTTATGTTGTGCCAGCCGGCGGTGCCACGGCGCGCCAACTTTGAATTCAAAGCGCTGTGTGCTCTTTGAATTCGAACGCGCTGTGTGCATGTGCAACAATACTCTGAACACTGTAATGTCTCCTGGTCTATTATATGACGAACGGAACGAATTCAAACTATGTACTGAATGGATAAACCTTATTTTCTCTTATAGATGGGCTAAGCAGCGCACAGTACGGTAACTTTCAGTAGGGGCCAGAAATCATGATACCGTACCCCAGTGGCGAGCCGTAGAATTAAATCTGAATGCCCCACACCAAACCACAGGATCTCACCGACAAAAAGCGTCAAAAATTGCCGGGTACACGTGTGTGTTGCGATGGAAGGAGAGCGAATAGAAACGATTGCATGGAGTAGTGCCCCTCATAAGATCTGTAGGCCTGCTGGTATGCTCCAGTACATTTTTTTCTGCCCCACTATTGCAACTATTCCTATCCCAAAAAACTCAAAAAAGTTTTCGCTAAGACTTTTCTTCAGATGTTATTCGATGGCATGATCACCAATATATCATTAATTTCTGGCGCTTTCCTCACCAGAATCGTATGAAAAACCTCGTGTAATAGGGTAGCTCGTAAGCCCTTATCACGCAGTGTGGTCATTTATTTTCTCCATAGCACTGCCATTAAGAGCGCGTTCAGACTTCGCGATCGCGCGATCCGGAGCCGCGTGATTTGGATCGCGCCGATCGCTGTGATCGCCGTGATTTGGATCGCGCGATCGGCCTCAACCTCGCTGATCGCGTTGATTTGGATGGGCGCGATCGCTGTGATCGCGCACTCCGCGGCGTAGCTGTGGGTGAAAAATGACACCGCCGGAGGGGAGTCATGTTCCTTCGAGGTTTATGTTCCTGTTCTTTTTTTGCCTTTTCCGTTTGTCTTCCTTTGTTACATAACGCCCTCCTGATTTTAAGAAACATTCGAAATATCTTTGAGTTTATTATTATTTCGATGTAAACATATAACTAAATATACAATATGCTAATTCTTATGCTGAATTTTGGCCCATCTGAGTACGTTCAAGCGAGTAATTTGAACATCTTGTCTCCAAAAGTAAGACACGCAGAACTTTCAAACAGCGGGTGATGTTGGTTTCGCTCCCTTCCCCCGATTATTGCCAGTTCTCCAGATATTCACTTTTACTCATTTGTCACATTGTGTCTTGCTTTGTTTGGTTCTGGCCATTGCCTTTGTTTGTTCTTTGCCATCCTCCAGGCCTATACACAACCTTTCCTTTTCGACGGATTCTGCAAACGTCAGTATTGCGAATATCGACACACGCGAATAAAAGACATCCAAAAAAGGTCGATACTTTATATGTTTATTTGGAACTGCCTATTTGTAGGCCAGGATAAAGCATCCGTGATGTGAGAAATGGTGATATCAGTACACTCCCCAGAACTTTGCTTGTTGTGTTGTATTGTTGACGTTGAGTTGAACACGCAAACGAACATGGAAACCCCTCCCGTGTAATTTCACCCACCAGTAGCCACGATCGCGCGGATCCAGATCGCCGATCACACAGACTTGCCGCGATCCAAATCACGCGATCACAAGCGAATCGCGGATCGCGAAGCTTCTGAACGCCCTCTAAGCGTTCTTGTAAAGCCTGAACGTGCGGGAAAATGAGTGATCAGCGCCAGATGATCATGGCGGTGTCCTACGCTTGGCGTCTGCGCGGCCAGGAATAAATGCCATATTTGTTTAATAAGAATGTCAAATAACTATACAAGCCTCAGCGGACGGTTTTGGCCCAAAACGCGGATGTGATATTCATGTTCAGGGTGTCAAATTACCACTAGGGACAAGTTATTCAGCGAATGCTGGCTTGGCCTACCAGGCATATTTTGGCGTGGACAGCAAACACGTTTGTAGAGACAAGTGAATGTGATGATTAGGTGTTAAGAGGTCAAGTATCCCTGCATAGCCAAAAGAAATCTTCACCTTTATACTGCCTTGCCTAGAAAAGTTGGTAAAAAACGTGCTGAGGCCTGCATTCTGCGCAGACCTGGGGGTAGGAATCAGTTTCAATAGTGCCACAGAATTGCTCATACACATGTGCCAGTGGGTCTTTACACATTGCAGAGGTGACCGTTATTAAAGCTTGATCAGATGAAATGCCACGGGACTTCGCGAAACACTGGTCAAGTATGGCCAGAATAAAATAGTTTGCACCTAGTTTCCCCTTCACAGGTCCCCATTCATTCACGTGATTAATGCCCTGCTTCTTTCGTGTGTTAGTGGTTTCTGATCCTTATATCTACATGAGAGACTGAGCTTCTTTGCCGTGTGCTCAAAAAGCCTGCTTGCTTCTGTTGGTTACCGTCGCGATCCGAGGAATAATGACGAGCATAGTTTTCTTTGAACAAAACCGGTTACGAGTGCGAGAGATTTATAGTCAGCCTTATTCGCAGCTTAAGGATGACGCTCGCCAGTTGGAAGTTCATAATACTCTAGGCATTTCAGGCAGTGCCGCGAAATTAAGGAGACAAAGTTGCGCTAGTGGGCACAACATTCAGCATCTGTAAGGCCAAAAATTCCCCTTTCGATGCAGCTGTGCGTCCTTTAAAAACCTTAGACATCTTATTGATTCGAGAAATTGAGGACAAAACTACTTGAACTGCGGTTGCGATTGGGCTGTCTTCATAATTCTCGCCTGCAGTATCGAGCATTTATTTGCGATAAGTAAAGTTAGCTACTACCGTTAGATGTTAAATCTTCTCAGCGAATATGCAAGCGTTTGGAAGAGTTTAGTGCTTGGTGTCGATCCGGTGCTAAGAACACCCAGTTAGACACCTAATTGCTTTTCGTCGTAACGTTCAACAAATGTTTCGACGTAACAGCAGCCGCAACACGATTACCCGGTACCCACGCAATTTAAGCGTCGTTGTCGTGGAGATACTGCTGTGCTTAGTGTGCACATTTGAGATTTATTTACGGCTCCTTTGGATTACGGTGTAATGAGTTTCTCGCCTACTGAATTTACGCGTACTGTTAAGCTCGCCTGCATCCAGAAGACACCGGTGTCACGAGCTGCGAATTCACACAAGTTGTATTATATCAGTTTTCTACACATTTCTTCTTGACTACATCTTTTTGCCACTTCGCCGCTAAATCTACAACAGGAAAAATTCCAGCGGATCAGTTTTTCCGCGGCCTTATGGAGCAGGCTTTTTGGACTGGAGCCGCGCTTTCCCTTTGAGGGCAAATTTGCCTAGTCACTTCTTCCTAATTTTATATTGCGACGGAGAGCTGAAAACTGTGCAGCAGGTGGCATCTGTGAAATAATCATCCCGCTTGAAAATTCATTTGTTTGCCAAATCCCACTACTACAGTGGACTTAGCCACGAATGTCACCATGCTCAGGAACGCTGGGGCTTCTTTTAAGAAAGCCTTTCTCAACGTCCACCGCAAATGCCTTTTCAAAAGCCTTTCTCAAGTCGTCCACCGCAAATGTAATCGAACTATAAAAGATTTTTTATTTAGAAGTGTCATTTCTCTTGAACTGTCAAGTAACAACTCGACATTTACTGCGGTTTATTTCTTAAAAACGTGTCTGTGAGTAGGTATTACTGCGAAATTATAGCATAACCGGAGCAAAGACCAAGACTGCTTCAAATTCGCAAACATCTGCCGCAATTAATCGGCCTACTAACTGGAGTCAAAGTAAAGCTGCCAGGAGAACTCGAACTCCCTCTTCTTTGTGGTGGATAGCGCCACTCGTCCACTGCTACAAACGGCTTGCCTTTTTGTATGATCGCGAAGTTTGACGATTCGCTTTACCCTACTCTTATGACAAACAAACTGATGGGTAACCCATCATATTCTACATAGATGTTTCGTTTAACGTGCAAAGTTCTCATTTCGTGTCGGCCCATTAAATACCTCGAGACACAAAGAGAGGGCAGGGAATTCCGGGCACGCATCGATCATGTTTCTGAGCAAATTATAGGTGCGTCACTGAATGTTCTCAACTTTCATGAGCAAGAGGCTCTTACGCTCAGCACTTCTCAGCGGAATCATCGGATCACCATCATTGACATGAGCGAACACAGTGAGAAGAATTCATAGCGTCAAACACTGAAGAATCGTGTGAATAAGCGACTCTGATAGAATCAGACTAGATGCTTTAAAGACGCCGAAAAGGGGAGCTGCGTCTACTAAAGGTTTTCAGAAATTGACACGTATCTTTTTCGTGTTTTCTTCCGAGCCCCTCATCAATTATTCCATGAGTATCGTGGGCCAATTGCTTTTCCAGACAACGTGTTATGGCTTACTATTTAAAGTTTCGAAATACTCGCCAAAACAAAATAAGTTGTAGGAGGCATCGCCAACGGATGACACGTGTTTGAACTCCCGTGATGAGTAGCCTTCTAATCTTACTGCGAAATACGTTTGTCGTTGCCGCAGTCTTGCAAAGTACATTCAATGAGAACATGAATGTGTGACCTAAAAAATTTAAGCATTGGCAATCCTCGGACAATGCTTCACTGTTAAGAGACTGTGTCAACCATTTCCTTTTCGAACTGCTCACATCGTTTTTATAAAGACATACAGCAGACGGGAGAACACACCGTACTGTGTTCAAGGGATGCGAGGGCTCCAGTCAAAAAGGCCTCCAAGGCCGCGCCGAAAACTCGATTCCGTGAATTTTTCCTGTGCTAGATTTAGCGGGAGTGCCAAAAAAAGAGATGTAGTCAAAAGAGAACGTTCGAAAAACTGATATAATCAACTGTGTGAGATTCCAGCATTTGACACCGTGTCTCTGGAGCAGCGCGCTTACCCACATAATTAAGAGAAGATTAAGGTTATCATTTCAGTAATAGTTTTATTCGTTCGTTCGATATATTAACTTAGACCAGCGAGCGATACGGTGTTCAGAGTGTTGCTGCACATTGCACACGGGCGTTGCAATTCAAAAGTGCGCGCGCGTGCGGACCAAGCCGCTGGCCCGACAAATAACGTGCGTTCCAGGTACCATTCATTGTCACAGTATCTTCATCTGTCTAATGAAAGCTGCCTTCGAAGTATAAGCATAGGTATCAGAACTCAAAAGTGCTCCCGATATAACCACTTCTACGTAGCTAAGCAGCAATTAAGTAAGGATGTCGAGGCGAAAGAGGGTAAAAAATCGCTCAAAATGGACCGAAAATGGTTGAGTAGGAGATCCGACGCAATCGGTCGTCTAGTTGGCGCAACTGCCAACGTAGGTGGATCGACACCTCAACCAAGACATTAATAAACGTGGACGAGTTGTCCGACCCACGAAGCGCGTCGCATCGGCAGGGGCGCATGGGTGGCAATTACAGCCGATTGCGCCCCAATGGCAATCCGGCGCGACGAACGACCGGCTCCCATGCAGGCGCCATTGTTTCGCCACAGCTCGCGGCTGCGTGCCACTGCGTACACTGCGGACCTACAGTAACCCCACACCTAGTTCCATTGCTTGGGGACGTAGCATCTCCGTTGATTATGATTAAAAAGTGACATCTATGAGTATGTTTAGACCTAGAACCTTCCATCTTACATCTGCATTCATTGTTCTTCATTTCTATCCTTTGCCATCTTCATCACCCTCTATTCGGACTCTGAAGCTTGAAGCATGAGCAACACCTCAAATGTTAATTGCGTTTTGCTTGTATTAAACTAACGTGGGACGCTTAGGCCGTTTTTATTGTTATGTTTCGTGGAAATGCGCGGCCTACGAGGAATATTGCAGAAGCAGCAGAGTTGCTCTTGAGTTCTGGCCCTCGACATCATCTTCGGCTCTTATTTTGCAGCACCTAAAATGTTATCCGAATCAGGTAATTGCGTTTTAGAGGATCGCATTTAAATTGTGGAATTGATTGGCGTCAGTTTGTGTTGTGCACACCATACATGCAATCCCACGCGCAAACGTTTGAATCTGTCTAATCGCACCTCGTACGTGAGAGGAAAGGCTGTGATGTCGTCTTTCCGTTCCGCAAACGTGCAAATCTGTCTGATTACGTGAGGGGAAATGCACATGCCGTGAGGTAATGGTTGGTCCTTTTGTTTCAGCCAGTATGGGGATCCCTTATCTTTGAACTTCAATGCCTTTTCGGTACGGTGCAGTGGCTCTTGTTGGCAATCATATCTGCACCCCATTCTCATCTGTACTAGAACAGGAACGCGGCCAAACTCCGCACCCGGCTGTTACTACGCGCGCGCAAATTTGAATACAAACTGCAGTTTTAAGGATCTTCCCGCGCGCGCAAATTTGAACACAAAACAGCATGTGCTGATGATTTGCTGGTGTGACTCTTGGAATGAGCAGGAACTCTGTTTCTTGAGCTGTGAATATTTCAGTCATGTCAGGAGTGACACTGAGCAATCAGAATGAGGTGGAGCTCTTGTAGCTTGTATTCTACGCACCTTAGGTGTCCTAGAACTGATTTTTATAGTCTCATTGAAAAGTTGTTTATCCTGGAAGTGATAACGTTACATCGGTAAGATGATGTCGGTAACGTGAACTATTGGAACATTAATGGGACAAAAATATCATATAGTTTGTTAACTTTGCATGATAAAAGCAAAGGTTTTACTTGTTTGATTGTCTCGAAAACACATATTTTCGAATCCGCAAATTCCGTTCCGTAGTTCCGCAAATCAGTACCATTTACACTGAGAATAACAAACAATGCAAAAGACGTAATTAGAAACATCAATTACGAAAAAATTGCAGCCAGCGGAACATGCGAAAGGGATCCTGCCTGTTAAAACAGTCGCTTAGTTGTTTAGTTCCAAAACTACAGAAAGAGCTGCTACTTTTAATACAGCAGTATCCAGATGACAACAGGTCTTGCGAAAGGTACACTTCAAACATTTCACTGTCACTTCGGCTGGTCTCTCAGAATAAATACCTACTTATGCCAACGTCAAAATATTTGGGCACTATTGATTCCTACCCCAAAAACTCAAAATTTTTTTCTCGGTAAAACGCCCATAGATGTAATTCGATGCCCTGGTCACGGATATCACATTCTTTCGAGCGCTGGCGCCATTTGGTGCCATTATGCGCCAAAGTGGCGCAACCACCTTTTCCACCGAAATCGGTGAAAACTTGTGTCTGGTGGTTATTTGAGGTTGCGATTACGAATCCGACATGGCACCATGACGCCAAATCGCGCCAGCGCTCAGAACGATTGTAACATTCGTAATTAGAATGTCGATTCACTCCCATATACAAGTCTTCACCGACTTTGGTGAGAAGTGGTGGCGCCAAATTGGCGCATGACCGCCAAATGACGCCAGCGCTCAAAACGAATGCGCTATTCGTGATCAGGGCATCGAACTACATCTATAGACAACGTTTCGGCGAAAAAAAATTCTTGAGGTTTTATGGTAGGAATAGTTCAATAGTGCCCTTTTTGTTTTCGTTTTCGCCATGTTGCTTCTTAGTTTCCTTGTGGATGATCGGCACATGCTGATTTCCGGAGTAATTGTAATTTCGAGTATGCTGTGTATCACTGCACGATGTGCGAGGTTTCTTTCATATAAAAACCAGTTCTAGGACATCAAGGGTGCCTAGAATACAGGCTACAAAAGTTCCACCTCATTCTGATTGATAAATGTCAGTCCTGAAATGACTAAAATATTCACAGCTCAAGAAACATAGTTCCTGCTCTTTCCAAAAGTCATGACAACTAATCATCAGCACATGCTGTTTTGTGTTCAAATTTGCGCGTGCAGAAAGATACTTGTTGCAGTTTGTATTCAAGTTTGCGCGCGCGTGGTAACAGCCGGGTGCGGAGTTTAGCCGCGTTCCTAGAACAGTTACCTCCTGGTTTAATCAAAACTGCTAAGGAAGTCAGTCTGGACCATCCTTTTTTTTGCCTAATGTGAACAATTCCTGCATATCACCCCAGAAAAATGCCACAGCGATATCAAACAGCGAGCAGCCGAAAAAACGGAAAGGACAAATAGCATAGTGATAGCGAAGTTCTCTATGAAACTGACAACTATATTCGTGCGCTATACGACCTATTTTAAAGGTACCTACGATTTGCCAGACGAAACGTGCACCCATCGTTTCTCTTTGCGAAACTGACCATATTTGAAATAGCCCATCACGTTTCAGTCGTACCATAGAATGCAAACGAGAATATACGTGGTCAAGCCATTGCGAGCCGAGTGCGGATCGGAATTCGGCGAGAGCCTTTCCCCTTTCAGACGATACTTGAGCTCGTTCGTTTCTCGTCACAGAACTCGTCCATATTTTTCTCCCAGATCCACGTAGTGCGGCAATATGAAGGCTCCACTCTTCAAATAGAAACTATGCTTCTGAAAGAAACTATGCTTCTGAATTGCTTTTTCTAGTAGAGCATAGTAGAATTTTATATTGTGCGGTCTCTCACGAGGTAGGCATCTCCATCAACCGCGCCTCACTTTAGCCATGCTGGAACCAGTATGAAATTAGGCATATATAGAAGATCAAAAGGACATTTAGTACCGTTGAAAAGCCAAATTTCTCTAAATTATAACGAGAATTATGTATCCTGCCTCGTCTGCAATACTCGTCTTGTCTCGCAGTAACCTATCACAAGGGGAGAAGACGATATTCAGTTAGTAGATTGACTAGTTATTCAAAATTATTCATTATCATTCATTGTTCGAGTGAGCAGCAGCAAACTGGAATTTTTGACGGAGCCGCAGTCAAAATGACAATTTCGCGGCTTTTTTGAACGTTTGCGCGTAGGATTGCATGTATGTGTGCACAAAACAAATTATTTGACACCCTAGTCAATTCCACAATTTAAATGCGATCGTTTTAGAGTCTGGCATTTTTTCCAGGTGTAGGTTTAGGCGACAGTTGTTTGAACTGTGTTAAGCCGCTCACTGTATGAGGCACTCTTTTCTGGGGTTCCTTCCAAACTTCAATTAGCTTTTAGGATTCCCTCGGCAAATACGATCCCCCGTTGGTTTGATCACAACGATGGCGTGCCCTTGGGGGGGGGGGGCAGCCGCTTATGTTTCAAGAGAGCACGGGGAAATGGGATGTAGGTTTTGGCTGGTCACCTACTGGACTGGTATCGTCGTACCGGCTTCCAGAGACTGCATTCACGTCTATGGCTTTAAAGCACTCATGCAATAGTAGCACACCGATGCGCGTCGTGCGAACTCTGAACGCTGCTTAAGATTAGTTAGGCCTTCGTCTCAGGACTCGACTTTCAGAACTTCATTGGAATGAGTCCCCCAGTCAAATCACCTATCGTGCGGTTACGGTAGTGTACATGTTGTTGTACCACGGACCACGACCACTGACGGCTCACGACCACTGAAAATGAAGTTGTAGCAGTTATGGTGACTCCCAGGTAAGGCTCGTTTGAGCTAGCAGTGTGTTTCTACGCTCAAGAAAAGTTCGAGCATATACTGTGTTTCGTTCGTTTACTGATTCATGGCACAGTCGTCGTTAAGGGTGGCCACCGCATTTTCGGTCACTGCCCCACTCCTGAGCTTGCAACTTGCCTCTGTCTTTAAGTGTTCTTTACAGCAAAAAATATGAATAAACAAATTTCAATCAGTGTTTGTACCTCATCTCAAAATTGCTCCTCTTCCCACTTCTGAGTGAGCCCTTACGACATCGTCCTCTGCGGTCAAATAGATCCCTGTTATGATTTCCACAACGAGGACGTGCCCTGACAGATGGGCGTCTAGGATATACTCTTGATGAAAATCAAGCCGTGCTTTACTTCTTTGTTGAGAAGCACTTCCATGGTGCAGTTGTCCAAAATGATCAAGAACACACAAAAAATAAACCAAACCGTATAAACTACCGATATTATCGGTTCATCGACTTGCCGCCTGCGCAGCTCGTTGGTGCGCGGTCCTTTTGGCAAGTTGCCAGTTCTGCTAGTAGGCGCCTTCACAAAAACTCGTGACCAAATTTTTTGAAACGAAGTACAACTATTGAGAAGGTAGCCTGCTCCTGGAGCTTGAGAAATTCTGCACGCGCAATTCAGTAAGAGCTCGAACAGAAAGAGCACCTCTTTCTCTCTAACATGATACATTCTAGCTGATCGGGATCCCCAATACGAATTCGCTCATGTTTGAATGAATACCGGCATCAAGACGATTGTCACTGGAAAGCGAATCCCAGTCTGCGGTCTGCTGGACATCGATCTGGTCGATTCGTTGTGTTGAGAACAATGAGCAGAGCCCTCGACTGACTTGCTGGCTCTAGCTCCGTCACACATGCTACCAGTTGCTGAAGCCGGTTAGCGAACCTTTGGTGAAAACAGATTAATGCGAGATATGTTACAATTTTGTCGTTCACCGAAAAAAAACGAGCTGTGAAAGACCTCAGAGAGAAGCAGAGAATGCCATTGTCCCCCCCCCCCTCGCATAAACTTACCTATGAATGACCAAATAATACAGGACGAACGTTTTCGAACAGAATGAAAATAAGAAGAAGAAAAAGAAGAGCACCCTAATCCTTCGGTGTGAGCTCTAACAAATCAATGAGGACAGATTGTCCAATACATGGATGGACAAGGATGAAAACACAACCGTTTGATCTACCGTACTGATCCCACCCACCGTACGCTCAATCCTGTGAAGAACTTCTTTTGTGAGGCTTTTCTCGAATAGAGCGGCAACAGGTGTGAATTCAAGCGAAGAAAAGATTCCATGCACAATGAAATCGAACCTTTTGTGCCTCATTGCTGCCTAACTCCTAATATGGTAAAAATGCAGGCCGCTTTAAGGCACAACGCCTATGAGTCTCCGCCTGGATGTCCTTATCACACTGTTCCACCTCAAACTAGACTAAACGTACTCATAAAACTTCATTGTCAGCGCAAAGAATAGGATGACATGCACGCGATTCTCGACTGAAATCCGTATAATCCAACGAGTTGACAGTAAATTGCACGATAAGAATAAATAAAACGAGGATGATGAATCACTCAATAAATCCATTCAATAATAGTCTATCATCTGTACACGTTACGAACGTATCAAACACTAAAGAAAAATAACAAAGGAATTATGGTCGCTGGCCTAAGGCACGCTGCTAATTAGTTCAGACACGGAGATACAATCATCTGGACATTCGTGCGCTACCATGTAGTCCAATGTCACAGAAAATCGCTTCACAACATTCTGATAACATCACAATACTAACGGCTGTCAGATGCAGGTGTAAGTATTTGAAAAGAAACACGTGAAGGAGATAATAAAACACCGAAAATCAAAAGTCAATAAGTTCATACCTCAAACGAGATCTAACCACGATAGACAACGCGGAAAACTAGCACAAAACCTGTAAACAAATAGACTGCTCTATCAGAAGAGTCCATATGTGAAGCAGGGAAGACTCGTACAAACATGGACGAGTTTTCAGTATAGCTCAGAAGCAGTGGCAGAGCGTCTAGGTTGGTTTATACATAGTAGTGCTTCTACATCTGTGACATTTCCCATCAATTCGTCAGGACCCATAGCAATATTCATAATATGCAGGCTTACATAGAGATAGTGTCGCCAAAGCCAAGCACTTTTCGAAGGGGTCTTCAGTGCAAAAGACGTGGAATCCGCAAGTCAGAGAAAGTGAGCCGCAGGAATACGATCTTGGAAATGATAAGGCAGGCGAAATAAGGCTTTTCCCCGCCCCATAGTTTGTCTTGCTGCAAGAGCTAAGATTTCCAAATTCCTGCTGAAAAAGAGCAGCAGTCAGTTCGACAAGAACTACAGTCGTTTTCGCTCGATACGCTGGAGCGTGTCTGAGGGCTGGTTTGGTGCTCTCGTGCAACTCACCACTTTGGCACGCCTCCAGCGTCTGCAGAGCACATAATGGAATTTTCATCTTCTTCCTTTCTAGGCTCGCATGCGTAAAGTGAGTTTTGAGGTCAAAGATGCTTGAAGAAATCGCGAACTACACCAACTGCTCCTTCAAAAACCGTTATGCAATAAGTGAAAGGAACGTTCGACAAGTACAAATAGAGATGTGTAACGTGACAAAGCCCAAAGTGAATAGCCCAAACATGTATATCGCAATAAAGGAAGAGGAATGAATGTCAAAAACACATGGATACCACAAAAGATTTTCAACGTGAAAAGAAGTACAGCAAAAGAACATATCTACTTAATCCACCTATCAACAATTCTACGATGATAAGCTGCAAAGCCGTGTACTAAACATAACACAGTCCTGAATATGAGCGGAAAAGCTGCAAAACCTGCTAAAGTTGCCGGAATGTTCAATGTGGATGGGTCTGCACTGGACCCTGCAACGCTTCGAATTTGCTGTGCTCTATGAGCAGGTATTCTACGATTTGTCCTTGCATAATCATATTGAAGGCCAAGTGCGAATTCGACTGCACCGTTGGCGTTTCGTCCTAGAAATATTCAGAAATCGCTGCTGACACAGGAAAACGGCACAACATACATCTACTTGAAATGAACAGACGCGTTTGATTTGAAAACCACAACCTACTATGAGGGGTAGTGAGGGGAGGAAGGCCCAGGAAGTCGATCGCGTATGAGCTATTTGAACCACGGGCGCATGGTAGGCTATGCCTCGGACCGCAAATCTACTGCGTTAAGTACTAACTGTCAATGTGTTGACGCAAATAGCGACGGGCTCTCATCACACCAGTGCTGTGTAATTTTTGATGTGTAATGATAATGTATAATAATAGTAATGATAAATCCTAATAAAACGTCTTATACGTTTCATAATACCTACCATGAGAGTAGCTTTTCAGTTCTCCACTATAACTCACAGTGAGCTCCATTAGGAGTGACAGGAAATGGGTAAATCTCAAAGAGCTCATAACTGACAAGGAGTGGACCTGGTCGGAAGTTGATGGAACAGTAAAAACTTGTCAACAAAGTTCACATGAAAGAGCCTTTCTGCAGTCGTCCTCCGAGCTCAGAACGTTATTTTACTAACATTATACAAAATAGTTTTACCTTCTTGTGGTCCTTCTTCTTTCTTCCAGCGTCCTTTTTCTTTGCCGGTGTCTTTTCATCTCCGCTATTGAACAACGTCGGACCAAACATTATGGCAAGATTGTGCACTTGCATTCGGTTCTTGTCCGAATGTGAAGCTACCCTGGAGCGTTGGCATTGAAAATTACAGCTCAGAACTACTGAACAAATTTTAAATTTCATTACCATAGCTATTGTATAAGGCAACACTATGCGCACCGAAAGTCATCACAGGAATGCTGAACATGGGCAAGGGACTTATTAAGGGAGGACCCTAACCCGTACCTTGCGGTTTGCGGATAAGTTCGTCCATAGCCAAAAACCACAATGGACATTAACTTGCTTTTGCTGATATTAACTTTCTTTTAACAGTAATTAATAAACATAGTTTTTAGTCCCTTCCACTTGTTTCAGTTTTATATGGTTTATTCATTGGTTTCAGTTACATGTTCTTGCCGAGTGCTCAGATAATGCCATGTTATAAGTGATTCGTATCTTATATGCATGCATCAAAGAAATAAATAAACAGCTGTTAAGCGGAATACTAATGAAGAAAAAGCCAAAGTAACTTAGAATCATGTTGGCTCTCAGCGCCTCACCAGAGAGACTTGGTGAAGAAAAAAAGAATCAGCCCTTGATATGGCTACAGAAGATACGGATGTTCGAGAGCCCCTTTCTATATAGCAATAGTAAAACGGAATAATTGAGGATCCAGACTGCTAAGGCGGAGTCCGGCTATCGTCTCTGACCGTCCTGCTTTTATCTAGCGCTCCCGACTTGCGAAACCGGGACATCCTCTGCGTTTGCAGACTCTGCCATCTTGCACACAAAAATTCTTTAAAGCTGAAAATTAGTCTCACCTTTGCAGATGCCGTAGCAACATTTTTAGGGTTTCCCGATTTTCTGCCGGTAACATTCGGAGGAGCTCGTCGAACCGTTTGAAACGCTGCCTCGGATTTTGCAGCTCTTAAATTGTGGTCATAAATGGAAAAAAGTACGACTCTGAACTTCTCCAAAATTCACAACTTATAGCACTTGCAACGAATATGTTCAACACGTTCTGAGCCACCGGTAGCTCATAAGTGAGTGGCCACGTGGGACAATTTGAGCCACCGGTGGCCAACTTTCTCCATCACTTTTCGGGTTATTGCCGGCAGTCTCAATCGATCTTTTTATTGCTTTCGAAAAATGTGTGGTGAATGTCCAACAGGGATGAGCAAGAAAAATTTTGCTGGGATATTTTGAATTAAAAATTGAAATTTTCAACTAGCTACTGCTGCGGCATATACCTCCAAAACAGTTCTTTTTGGACGAAACCTTGGCTTCAGGGACTGCGCGGGCTTGGATCATGAAAATGAGATCGTGTCGTTGGCGCCATATGGCGCCAGATCTTATTTGTCGTGAACGCCATATGGCGCCAGTAGGCGCCATTTTGGCGCTAGCAGTCTCTTTGGCACCGAATGCGATAGAAACCTCCATAGCTAGGTTATCTGACATCTTGTCACGAATATATCGTTGCCTTCTAGTGTTTGCGCCATCAGGCTCCACTGGGCATTTTGGAAATCACGATCGCGCCAAAAAGTGGACGTGATCGCAGAGGGCGGGGCATGAGATGGCATCCTGTGGGGTCAAGAATGGTTGAAATAGCAGTCCCGCACGATTGGCTAATCATCTTGCGAAATTTGACATAGCGGCAAAAAAAGTGGTCCACGAGGAACAATATGAGCCATCGGTGGCTCGAAGTGGACGCATGCGAAAACACGCCATTGTCCCACGCGGCGCTTTCCCGCAAAACGCGATTGTCGTCAACGTGTTATGATCAACCCGCCAATCAAAGGGAGCGTAAAGGAAATAGAACTGCACCTTCATTAATCAGGCGAACCTTCGAGCCACTCTGTCAAAAAAGGGCGATAATTGACACAATTACGACATACTGTAGACAATTAGGCTCCCCCCCCTCCTCATTTATCACTTCTGTCAAAAATATTCTTCAACCTGACAATATCTAGTAGGTCCGTTCCCGACTATGCAAGTGTCCGCCTTCGCTTGAGGTATACTCGTAATCTCTGAGATCGGGTAGGTCCTTATTTAGTCGAGTTTGTAACACCAGGCATCTTTCATGTGTCATAAACTGAGATCAACAAATCCTTCACTAAAAACCCCTTATGAACAAATTACTCACTAATGGCGTTCAGATAGTCTTTTGTCATTGAAGGTGGAAACACTGGCTCTGCAAGTTCACGAAAAAATAACTTTAGTGCGCCTGTCAATACATGAACGTCTTCTTCATTTACCAGTGCATTGAATTTATCTGAAATAAATGATAGAGGTTCTAACCCTGCAACAAAGAATTTGCAGTATGTTGCTTGGGGAAAGGTGGTACACTCTTGTAAGCTCCTGTTGAGCTTCGAAATTTTAGAACTTCCATTCGATCATTGAAACCACATTCACAAGTTCCACTCGTCATATTTTCCCACGCAAATAACCTTTGAGAGGGAGTGGGCATTAAAAGGAATACACGAGTAAATTTGGGATTTCTGCGATGGAAATGAGCACTCTTTCCACAGCGTAAAGGGGAGGCCTATGCTTGGTGGACCATTTTGAAGGGTTCTGCTGCTTCCTGGTTCATATTAATAGCTTATCTGCAAAAAAAGTCCTCCAAGTGCTTCCCCGCAACAGTTCCCGCATTAGGTGCAATCAAACGGGTGCAAATTGCAAACGAAACGGATACCATTCCTAAGAGCTCACACGTCTCAACGAAACAGCCCATCGATAGTATACGGGGCGCTACACAATATGTTGGCCAGCATTATCTAAATGTCTCCCCCCTTTCTTGAGATGGTCAATGACAAAGGAATATTTAATATCCCTTACCTTGATCCACTTGACAACGAATTCGTTGCACCGCTGACAAGTTCCCACTCACTCTGAAACATAAAAATTATCAAAAGAGAAGGAGGCCAAACTACTGGACAGACCCCTCATGGAAAAAAAAACTAAAATCGCAACAAAATCGCAAAGTACCGCCTAGAAAAGATTTCCCTCATTGGAACTCTAACCTGTACAGCCCATCGACCTCCATTCCTCTGCTCTCAATCAATTCTGTGACTACACGAATAAACTTCGGCACTAGGCTATTTTCCAACTGGCATATAGCCGATAATGTGCTGCCGAATACAGGTTCATCTGAAGAATACTTCCGAAACTAGAGAACATGAACCGAAGTTTCCCTCTAAAGACAGAGATAGACTCACGCTTATAAATTCCTTTCTCTTTGAGAGAATCGACACTAGGACGATTTCGGAAGAATCGGATAAGTTTCTCTAGTATCGACTCTCTTGATGGTCGCGGTTCTTCCACAACACAATTTGTAACCGATGGAGCAGTTGTGGTGCACTCAATAGACGAATGGGCCATTGGATCGACGCGTGATGAAGGCGTATGTACAATGCGTCGGCTGAAACTTATAGCTATTTCCAATTCAGAAATGATTACGTCATCCCTCCAATGGAATAGTAGTTTTACGCTTAGGCTGTGCTTATAAATATTGCGCCAAAATAGCCGGCACTTTCGGGCAAAACTTCAATTTCTTTCTTGGGAATGGCTCAAAGCAAAACCAACACACCTCGAAGAAATGAAAAAAATTTACTCTTAGTACATTTTTCCGCTTTCTCTTCTTTCAGTAATAAATCCAAAACCTTTACTTGGTGTATTACATCTCCCACATTCAGTTGCAATGGTTGGGTAGCGCTCAGGTTCGCCGCACAGGTAAGCCTCCAATTTAGGGCGATACTTGGAACCCTCATCGCTTTAGCTGCAAGTTTAGAGCGCAACCCAACCTGATTGCGCCACCACTTCACCAATCACGCAATCGCAAGCGTCGCGAGCTATGAACATCAGGGAGCGAGTGTAAGAACCAAAATTCCGTTAGCTTCTCTGCTGCCTGCGCTCTACTTTAACACGTTGGCGACATTGCGTCCCACTGCTGGGACACACCTTCTTTGCCGCGTGGGACATTGCGTCCCACTGCTGGGATGCGACATGGGTAAAAAACCATTTAAAAACGTTTCAAATTTTCAACAGCTACATATTGTAGAGGGAGGCATTGTAGAATATACAGTAGCTGTAAACCGTGCAGTTGTGTAATTGAAAGTATTTTACGGGGGATACAAAGAAAAGTGATTTCTTTAGATAAAAAAGGTAATTTTTGGATAAATAGAACTCAAGCTCCACATGTAGATAGCTAACGTGATAAGGTAACTTTCTACAATAGCAGATCTGGATCGAATCCAATTTACTGCCTCTGGCTCCAAAAAATTCCTTTTTTGCGACCTCTTTCCCACGCTCCGCGTGTATGGGGCGGGAGTATTCCACGAAAATTAAGGGTTCACCTTGAAAGTAAAAGAAACAGCAAAGTTTCACTAGCTTCTGCATTGAATACTGGTCCTTCTGCAAGTGTTTTGGTGTGTAAACGCCCTAGCATTCATGCGCATTCCTCACAAATAGGGAAAAATTGCTTCGTCCCACGCGGCAGACACGCGAAAAGGCGCCTTGTCGCAAAGTGTTTTAAAAAAAGATTAAAATATTTCGTTATACAATTAACCCTAAAATTGTGGAGGAAGGTTTAAAAACACTCACTTATTGATTATTGTCGTCGAATGAGGCCTACTGGACAGCGTAGACGGATTCCGAACGACAGCACAAGAAGAGTCGAGCACAGCTGGCTGAATTGGAAGGCCAGAACATGGGACTGCGGAAGGCTGAATGAGTCAACATTGAGAGCAAACTTAAGGTCAACATCGGAGCTATAAACCATCGAAATAGCGATTTATTAATCGTAAAAATTTATTGATTTATCGCAAAAAAGCTCGCTGCAATAGCAAACATGTTGATGTGGAAAATTTCAATCATCAGTGAATTCACTTAATGATCAAAAATTTTAGAAATAGAATTTATGCTTCAAGAAAAGATTGAATGCTTTCAAAGACAGAAAAAGGAGAACACAAAAAAATAATCTCACAACAAAAACTTTCAAAAACAAATTTCACAAATGAAGAATGTTATCTGTAAGGCTCGCATATTCCACAAATATGAAATATGCCAGCCTCACAGATAACATATTTTTTTTTATGTTAATCTGGTTAGTGTGCTGATCACTATATATATATATATATTATAATATATATATATATATACGCAGGGGGTGGGGGCAAAAAGTCACTTTTCTTCATTGACTTTCGAGGCGCTATAAGTTACACTTCACAAAATTCTGATCGGAGATTTTTAGCACCGTATTAAAGACCATGTTGAATACTATCATGACACTCCGCCACAGCCTTCTGGACAAGCGCCATCGAGAAATTCTGGCACGCGACCGCGATGTGGTTCCTGAGATCAGGGAGATAGTCGATTTCTCCGCCACCGTAGACACCCTATTGAACTCCGCCCGAACCGGCTAATTGAGGGGATTCAGGTCAGGTGACCTACTGGGATATACTTTTTTCTTCAGGCACTCAGCCTCCTTCCATTCCAAGTAGGCGAGAGTTTCTCCAACGCCCTTCGATTCCATATGGTGGCACCCAATGCTGTAGCAGTACAACGTTTCCAATAAGGTACGGGCGACGATATGTGAGGAGGATATTCTTCACAAGTTGCTCAATGTAAGCGCCAGCGCTCACCTTCAGTCCGGGGTTCACGAAGAAAATATTGGTCTTTTCAATCCAGGTACTCAGATCCATACCATCACCCGCGCCTTGGCGACTGCGGTGAAGATGATGTCCCAGACCGTGGCGACGTTGTCGGAGCTGCTCGATGTTGGAGGTCATCCAGATCGAGAGTACTGGTCTCCAGGTAGCTAATCATGAGTGACTTCATACTAGAAGTTTCGCAGCTGTTTGGAGGTGACGTGAATTTCCAAGGTCTTCTCCAGTAAGGCTGCGACTGGAGATGACTTCATATTTTGGTGTACATGAAGGTGATGGGCGACATCAACCCGTGCTTATCGAGGAACATCTTGGGTATCTTCCGCCCTGGTACTCGTATCCACTTCCTCTGTATGGGCAATGAAAACTTTGCTGATATATGACTCAGTCGAAGTGACTTTTTTAATTGCCCCCCCCCCCGTACATTTGTGGTCTATTCCCTTCCAGATCCGCTGAAGGTCGCAAATCTCTTGGCTAAAACCTATTTCGGAGGGACAATCGATGTTTCTGTTCACGATTTTAACACCTGCTTTTGGCGCATTCCGGGGGCTCACATGGAGTTAAATCGAGTCTGCAAGTTTACAATTAATTCTAAAGGTAAAAAAGTTCATTTTCTGCACACTAAATTGGGGGGTTATGAGACCTGTTTTTTTTTGACAAATTATCCAGTACGAACACATTGTCACAGTGAGATTCGAACCAACTCCTAATGTTTTCGCTTGTTTGGCATTTCCAGGGATTGGAGCAGCGAGGGGGTTGGTGGCGGTACGAGCGTGAAACGCTAAGGCAGCGTTCATACTTCGCGACAGCAGCGGCGATCGCCGCGATCGTCGGTACGTGGCAGAGCGCGCCCCAATGCTCTTATGGACTGATCGCTTGATAAATAAGAAAATCCAACTTGTGAGACCTTCTTTTCTCTTAATAATGGCTACTAACTGATAATTTACGACTTTCTATACATAAGCGGATCTGAAATATGAAGTGAGCAGGTTCATTTATTTTTAGGTCGGGATAAGGCCAACTCCATTTCCTGGGTGAGCTTATTTTTGTTTCTTTTGATTTTATTGTTTCAATTTATGCAAACGCCTTAAAAGTCCCTATCGTCTAAACTGTTCCAACTTCCAAAACATTTATAGTTTACAAGTCGAGTTCAAACAACGAAGAAAAGAAAAGAAACACAAAGAAACTCACATAGGAATCAAAACACTAATCATTTTAAGCAACATCAACAGATGGAAACGTTATAACCTAATGTATAAGCTCGACGAATAAAAAAAGAAACAATAAAGACTACCGTAAACGAAGTTTTCACGCTTTTTGCTCATTTCTATCCTGAATCAAGAAAGAAAATAGAAAACAAAAACCAGTAAATTGGTTTCACCTTTCTTTGTGTCAAACCAAGCATCAGTGTCTAAGAAAATTGCAGGTAAAGGAAAAAAGCATGAAATTAAGTCCCTTCTTCCCAAAAGCCTTTAAAGAGCAAGTAATAGCGTTGGGGTGCGCTCTGCCATGTACCGACGATCGCGGCGATCGCCGCTGCAGTAGCGAAGTATGAACGCTGCCTGAGTGCGCTTCACCGGGGGCTTACCACAACGGTGGGAACAGATTCACCATTGAAAGCGATAAGACGAGGGAAGAATCAACCACTAGCAGAGTTGCGAACCAGTCGTGTCGTGGTATCGATTGAGGCAATGTTTTCAATGTAATATCACCATTTCACTTTCAAACTTTTGATTACTAATGAAAACTAATACGGGAGTATGAAAAATGTACACTAACTTACGTATCCCAAATATTAGCATTTACAGTCTTTATGCTACATAATCGAATGGATTGCATGGTAAAAGAAAAGGTAAATTCTGATCGCTATGCGTTCCGATGCAGGTAATGTAAGCGACATTTGTGGTTTTACTGAGCGATCCATATTGCGCTGTGTTGAGCGACTGTACTTTCTGCCTATATCTACAGACCTATGTACAGAATGTGGGCCTGGCCCAACCCATAACCCCTTCTGCAACTATAAGCGTAGGCTCAGGAATGCAGACTCTGCTGGGCTATTCTGTCTGTTACTATTCGATCACTACAGCGCAATATGAGCATCTCAGTGAATGAACAAATTCCATTCATATTATGACGTGCGCCTGTGAAGCCAGGCCAGCTACAAAGAAGGAGGAGAGCTCGGCGCGCGATCTGACTGGTAAGTAACAAAGGATGTTTACTCAATGTTGAACACATAAAAGAGGCGCCCAAAATTTATTGCGAAAGACTCAAAAGATTCAAAAGAATCCAAAAGTTTTCACAAAAATTTTTATATTGTTTATAATCTTTTCAGGATTCCGGTGGAGGTGGCTAACTGTAGTATTTCAGGTCGCTGAAGAAGGTGCTAGGCACCAAAATATTCGAAGAAGAAAGATTATAAACAATATAAAAAATTTTTGTGAAAACTTTTGGATTCTTTCGAATCTTTTGAGTCTTTCGCAATAAATTTTGGGCGCCTCTTTTATGTGTTCAACATTCAGACTGCAATGAGGCTCCGGGACAGCACTATTTTGAGATGTTTACTCAATAAATGCGATCACAGTCTAGGGAGGAAGATGAACATGCCTGAGAGCGCCTTTCGAGAGGAGCTGAATAGCTCCGCTGAAACTGTCCCAACGTTCTTCGAGCCGGAATCGGTGGTGGAGTGGAGTGATCCATGTAGGGCAAATGAAGATTCTTCAAAATTCTTTAGTTCATGAAAACTGAGATGGTATCGAGAGAACAGATGGGTTCTGTTTGGCACTCTTAAAGGCATATATCCAGAGAAACTGGTGAGGTACGACAGCCGGCGCTGCCGATCAATTGCCTCGTAAGAAACTCGTTCTCAACACTGAAGTGAGCAAATGTGCCTCAATTGAAGGGGATTATGGTCATTATTTCGCTACTAGAGCTCGATAAATGCGCTCACTTCATTCTAGAACTGTTCTGGAAGTCCTCTCGCAAACTGCGTTTCTGTCAACCACTTTTTAAGTCGTCGTATTTTCAGGGCTCATAATGCCCAGTTCTCGCTTTCCCAGCATTTTTCCTTCGCGTTCACGTTTTTGCATTTCGATCCGTGATTCGATTTCTTCAGCACTCTTTGGAGAATGAACAGGCAGCGAAAGTTCCCGTCAGACTAATAATGCCAATAAAACCTATCAAGGGTTGTCAGGTTGTCAACAGTGCTCTATCGTGGCGCCAAGCAATGTGCTTAACCCCCACAATTAAAAACTGCAGAATGATGCTGCACTAATAGAGCTCCTGGAGCGTAGTAGCTAGAGATAAGATTTCAGTTGAAAGGAGTAGACTGAGCAATGATGAGAGAGAGAGGTTGTCAAGAAAGGAACTAAAACAAAGGTGAATGATGGTCAGACTCATCAGAAGTCAATTCCTCAACGCTTCTGATAAATGCATGCGTGAAGGAAATAGGCATTGGGGAGTTGGCTGCTCAGCAAAATGGTTGTAAAGCTAAACGCGAGAAAAACTACTTTCCACCTGAAAATCGCATTTGTGAGTTAGAGACTACGCCACCGACAACTCAGAACTTCAGCAACTCCAATATGCGCCGCCGACAAGTGAAACAAAAAGGAAAAAACCAAAGGTGAAAAATGCACATCGGTTTCTTTTCTCCCGCAATTATTCCTCGTAAACACCCATTTTTACTGTTCATAGAAGGAAATATCAAATGTAATAATGCCTGAATCAATTATTCAAATGTTTCACTCACCAGCCGAGCAATCACATCCCGCAACGCATCAAACCATTCCTGCGTTTCCATGTCATTTGCCGAACGGAACAAATACCGACAGCCGTTGCAAAGTTCAAGCTGAACGAAACGAGAAATCATCATCATCTTGAGGTTTTTGCCACAACTAATACTACTAATCTTTCCAATGGGGACGCCTCGAAATATTACCTGCCATTTCGTTTCATCAACCACATCTTATACCGTACTCAATATGTTTCAATCAGTTTAAATCAATTTGCCGATAGACTAAAATGGAGCCCAATAAAGCCCTCGTAAAACACCTCTTCCCGTACAAAGGACATCAGAAGCCTCTACCACTATACTTCGCCTTACCAGCAGGCTCTCTATAGCACGAAATAAGCATGGACTGTATATAAATATGTCTTTTTCGAAGGGAAGTGGTGTTTTATGTATGCGTGCGATTTATGTCATATGGGAAGCGCTACAACAAAGAGGTTTGGACTTTAGGTAAGTAATTAATTGGGCTTATCGTGGCGATTCCTACCTGTATGATTTTCCTTTTTCTCTTCTCCTTATCCATAACAAGCCAACTGACGCTCGCACCTTTCAAATCACATACCCCACGTGGAGCCGCGTAGTGGTTACCGTGTTTCTGAAATAAGAAGTGAACAGAGCCGTTGTTACTGGTAAACCTCGCACTCTAAGTTCAACACTCAACTCATAACATTAGAAAAAAGGAATGTGTTCGTAAAAAAAACATCGAAGGGTAAAAAGTAGCAGAATTAAACATAGTAGAATGGCGCTTAAAACGAAAGAGTACATCAGTCACTAACGGAATGAACCACTAAGGAATTATTCCTACTCGCCTCCGCGCTCTTCTCGTCCTTATACAGTATCAAATGCGCAGACGTCAAGTACATGAAATTTACCATCCAGTCGCGTTTTCTGGATCTAATCTGAAAATAAAATTTTCGTATTGCTATTAAAAAAAACCTGAATACTCCACATCATGCACTTCTTTTGAAGCAAATGAGAGCGCACAAAACACTCAACAAATAATGCAAAGGTAAACTAAAAACAATAATTCTTAATTCTTAGGAAGTATAAAGTGCAAGAGTATATAATTATTTATTTATTTCCATACACTCAAGATTTTATACTGATAAGTGCGATTCATTTAGGAGCAAACAGTTACCTGCTCAGCCGACTCGACGAATTCCAAATTTCCACATCTGATTGTTTTCACTGACTCACGCGATTCAGCATAAGTGCCGCTGCTACCACGGCGTTCACTTGGCACATCTTAAAAGGTACATCAATGCCCAGCGAATAAAAAACGTTTAAATTTATAAAATATGGCAAGGAGACGACCACTGCACGGTAAGTTCTCAAGGGCTAGATTACAACCGTTATATAAATTATGTGACGGATTGAATTAGAACGATTTCAAACGTGAAAATCTCACAGTAGTAGACTCACCATAAACAGAAGTAGGCTCTCGTTCAGGCTTCGGATGCACGCGATCTAATGAATGTGTTCCGCTGTCTCCATAAAACAAGTTCCCAGAGCTAGTTGATGGTAGAACCTAGATTCCAAAAATAAATATAGTGAATGAATGGTGGGAATTCCCAGAAGGAAAGTCATTGAACCCTCGTCGTTTGTACTTGAACCAAGTGATATCTTGGCGAACAGTCTGACTTCTGAAAACTACAAAACCTCTCTAATATCTGATCATCGTTGTATAGCACTGTTATGGAGTACACACCATGGGATTAGTATTTGGTTGCGAAGGAGACTGTAGGGTCATGCATGGGTTTCTTGGATGGTGGGTATTCACTGAGAATTTATTCATTTATTTATTTAAGTGGAAAAAAATAAGTGGGGAAAAAGAAAAACCAAATGAATGAGAAAAGTGGAGTGTTTGGCTTGCGTTTGCGTTCAGGTTTTTGATGAAGATGCCCTCGACAGGAAATATGACTTGAAATGCATACCAAGTGCTGCGCTCGGATTGATAGAAGAAAAGTTCACTTTCTGCTAATCAAGAGCATCAATGCGATCTCTACAAGATAATTAGGCAGCAAAAATAACTCTTTATTTTGTGAAACCCTTGAGACACATAGTACGCTCAAACACACTGAGGGTGTATGAGATTATCAGCCCCCAGCTGTCGATGTGTCGTGGTCCCCCCCGCCCAAACATGCCCAGGAATGGAGATACAGGACCGAGAAACACGCTAATTCCTCCATGCTCCGCCTTACACCTTTTTGCGGCGCAGATTCCGTCCTTCATAACATCCGTGTAAGCGCGCGTGTCGCGTGCGGCTCCTTGGCACTTGCCAAGTCCTTTAACTGCGCTTTCAAATACAAGTAAATACACGATTTCCTGATCGGATAACATTGGAGGTGCTGCAAAATAAAAACAGAAGATGATGACGATGGTCAGAACTCAAAAGCAACTGTGGCCACTTCTGCAACATCCTCGGAGGCCACGTATTTCCACGAAACATGAAAATAAAACGGCATACTTGTTAGTTTGTATAAGAAACAGCGGTTTTCCTGATGCGAATAAAATTTGAGGTATTGCTCAAGCTTCAAAATCCATGTACAAGGAGATGAAGATGACACAGGCTAGAAATGAAGCACAACGATGTAAATGTAAATAAAACAAAAATGAAAAAATCAAGGAAAGGCAAATTAGTTTAATCGCCTGTAACTTCTCACCGATCCGGCGCGAATCGGGCCCAAGAATAGAATATTAGGTTGTCCGAAAGTTCTCAGCGTTTTGTGCACCTATTTTTTGTACATTCACTGCTGATTCAAAACTCATTCTGCCTTGCTTCTCAGTAGCAAATCCTGTAGAGAATTTCTTGCGCTATCTGATGGTATATATTGCCGTTTCATCTTGCTTAATAAACCCCCTTTCTCAAGATTTTTTCAAGCATGTGAAAAAGAGCACTTCGGACGATTTTTTTCTCGACTATAAATGGGGCAATCCGCAATCGAAATAACTCAACAAAATTACCCAGGTATGGGGGCCCAATAGTGCTAGAGAAAGCACTGTGCGGCAATGGCTCAACAAATTTCGTTCTGGAGATTTCAGCCTTGAAGATGAACCTCATAGCGGTCGACCTAAAGCAATACCTGACGAGGATTTTAGGGGATTTTGGAGGTGACCAATCCCTAACAGTTCGAGAGATAGCAGAAGAGATTAGGCATTGGGAAATCCACTGTTGCAGATGGTCTAGAAAGCATTGGAAAGGTGGAAAAAAAAACTCGAAAATTGCGTGCGCCACAATCGGAGTGACGGCAGGAATCGGACTTCTCGAGGTTCCTTCTGCATTGCTTTTTGCGCAGCAGAAACAACCTGTTTGTTTTGGGCCGAATTGTCACTCTGATGAAAATGGGTCTGTATGATCATATGATCACAGGAAGACGTTCCGGCAGTGGTTGGATTTCGACGAATTATGGAGGTAATTTTCAAAGCCGAACCCTCACGAAAAAAAGATTCTGGTCACGGCTTGGTGGTCATCGGCTGGTGTGATCCACTATAACTTTTTATACTAGGCCAAACCATCACAGCAGAACCTTACTGTGCAAAATCGACGAATTGTACTGAAAATTTTGTCAGATGCAGCCAACACTTAACAAAAGAAAGGGTCCGATTCCTTTGCATGACACGCCTGCCCAACGTTTCACAAATCACTATCCATAAATGAACGAATTGGGGGTTGAAGCTTACCTCAACGTATATTCTTCAGACGTCTCACGTCATATTCTTCAGACGTTTCGCCAACCGACTATCACCTTTTCTAACATTTTCAGAACTCCCTTTCTGGATTTACGATTTGACTTCATCAGTCAGGACCAGGCAAAAAGCCTTAGTGGATTCCGTAAATTTTCGACCACCCAGTTATTTTTCTTTGATGGGATTTCTCGACTGCTGCACATTAGCAAAAGTGTGCTTGATTCGAATGGTGCCTATTTCGATTAAATCCGATGAGTATTAAAAAAGTTACGATCGTTTAAAGTGAAACACCCAAAACGCTGAGAACTTTCCGGACAAACTAATACTTAGAACAAACGAGTGGGATGCTTGAGTTGTTTTATTCCTTTGTGGTGCGCGGCCTCTGATGGATACTGCAGATGCAGCCGAGTTGCTCTTGAGTTCTGGCCCTCGTCATCATCTTCTGTTCTTATTTTGTAGCACCGCCAATGTTATCCGCATCAGGAAATTGCGTTTTACTTGTATGGTGTCCACAAAGTTCGTTGGCCATTCGTTTTTTCAGAGCTGGTAAAGATATCTCACCAAGTTGAACTTACCGGTCCATGATATAATCTCCATGCATACCCACTACCTTTCGGCCAACGATCGGGTAGAGAGGCAACTCCATCCTCCCAAAAGCTGGCCGCCGGCGACTCGGCCCAGTCCTCGATCACGTCTCGAGGTCGCGCTCGTTCTTCAGCTGTTTTCCGTCCAAGAAATTTTGCATGGACCGGAAGATGTGGTAATCGCATGGATAATGTACGGGCTATAGGTGGATGCGTGATCGTCTCGATGCCCAGCCTGTCCAGACGGCTTGAGTATCTCTCGCTTTGTGGGGCGCGCGTTGTCTCAGAGCAGCACCGGATTTGCAAGTTTCTGGGACAAGGCGGCAGCTTTCTCCTTGTCCTCCTGCAGTTCTTTAAGAGAGGGTCTCTGCCGTCACTGTGGCATGTTGGGTAGGATGCTGTAGTGGACGACGCCGTGGCGAAGAGAACCAGGAACCTCGGCATATCTTCGATGCCATAGTTTTCATGTGGAGGCGAGTCCACCATTTTGACATCCAGTTCTTAGAAGGGGTGTTATTACCAAACTGCTGACGCATCCTGGTCGTGGCCTGACGTCTGGAGATGCCCAGGTTGTAGTAGTCAGCAAACATCGGCGGTGGTGGTGACTATCATCATCTCACTGCTTTATTGTGGGAAGAGCAGGACAGGAAATTTGGAGCTAGCTAGCTCAGAAGATAGCCCATCGCGAGTACTTTCAGTATTGCGAAATCTTTATGCAAAATCACAACGCGTTGCGTAACGCGACGCTGTTTACAAATGGCCAACGAACTTTGTGGACACCCTATATTGAGAGCGCAATTGAAGACTTGGCAAAGTGCCAAGGAGCCGCCACGCGACACGCGCGCTTACGACGGATGTTATAAAGGAGGGGAATTTGCGCCGCAAAAAGGTGTAAGGCGGAGCATGGAGGAATTAGCCGTGTTTCACGGTCCTGTATCTCCATTCCTGGCATGTTTGGCGGGGAACCGACACATCGACAGCTGGGGGCTGATAGTCTCATACACCTCAATGTGTTTGAGCGTACCATGCGCCTTAAAATCTTGTTAACGTCGGGAACTCCTACCGGATCGGCGGCACTCAAAGCCAAACGCTGGGTTGGCATTATAGGTTCACGAAAGAAAAAGCTGAGAAACTGAACAAAAGTCAGAAGAAACACGTCAGATGCCATTCAACGTAAGGCTGCTCAAAAGCTCTGGTTTTTAAATTTACCATTTATACCCTATGCATTTATCTCCTAAAAGACTACAAAGGCTGCATGAGTCAGAGAACCTCTTTTTTTTGTTTGTTCTAGGAGAACCAAAAAAATAAAGTTATCACAAGAATGCTGAGTTGTGGGCAAAAGTCGGACGCATGGCGGGACTCGAACAGCATCTTCTGTTTATTCGGCAGTTGCGTTACCACTTACGCTACGGGGCCACTTTTGACCTCTCAGCTCAATGGCTTATTTGTGCCTTGCCTTCGAGCACTCACACGTTCAACGTGATGAGCCGGTTAGCCGATATCGCAGTGAACCGCAAGGCTGAAGGCTTTTTACAAGTTTTAGAACTTCTGAGCTGAGAGGTCAAAAGTGGCCCGGTAGCGTAAGTGGTAACGCAACTGCCCGATAAGCAGAAGATGCGGGTTCGAGTCCCGCCCGTGGTCCGACTTTTGCCCACAACTCAGCATTCTTGCGATAATTTTCGTATCGCGCACTGGGCGTAAACAGCAGTTATCAAATAAAAAAATAAGTTTGAGAGTAATGATCGGCATCTAAGATAAGGTTTTTAGATCACAAAATAGTATCAATCGCAAGGGAAAAAGCGTGGAGTTTACTAGAATTTCCACTAAGGAGAAGCGTAAGAATAGAATGCAATTATTAAGTTGACGGGAAAGTTCTGTCACTTTTGTTCAAATTAGGCTTTCTTTTTATAGAGAGGCGTACAAGATCAAAATTATGCAGCATGTCATTGCGGGATCCTTGCCAGTTCTTGAGCACGTCGTGGATGCCATCGCTTCACAATGCAGAGAGGCGCGATACAAAGTTGGACATCATCTCAATTTTGACTCGGGCTCGAGTCGTGGAGGTTGTTTTGGACGGAGCGGGCTGCACCATCACATTGAAGACGGACTGTGCTGACGAAATTTCCCCTCTGATCGACGATTCGCTTCAGACCTTGTTGCTGCTTTGCGTACGGATTGAACGTGGAAGCAACTTTTTCATCTAGCAGTTTCCCGACCCACAGCCCCCTCCTGAGTTCACAAGTTCCCCCAAATCTTACTTCGTCATTCAAACTGTAGCCTCCCGCTCTGTGGCATTAGCGTCGTGGAAAATTGTCTGATAATGTGAAGATCGTCCTTATGCAGCTCCATTATTTCGGCATCGACAGCTGTCATGATGGCGCCAGGGTGGTAGGAGAAAGAGTTTGAGGGAGCGTTTGAAGGAGTCGGTGCCGATGGTAGCGGATGACATCCTTGTCATATTGCAGAATAAGGAGGAGCAGGAGTCAAGGCAGTGATACTAAAAGAAAGACCGTTCCTTGATGTATAATTGCTCACATTAACTGTTAGCCCTCTTCAGGTAATGGGCAATTATTTTGGGTTCAAAAAAGTATAACAGAACTTTCCCGCGAACCTAATAAAATCATTTAATATCAAGCCCTTAGGCCCACTCTACAGATTAAAAGTGTATATTTGTCTAGCTCCGATGGATTCCAATGCAGGTAATCTTGACTACACTCAGAACTCGATATCTATTCTAAGATCGCAAGCGGAGACAGTATCGGAAAGCAGCCTCGCCTAGGCCAGGAAACAAGGTGATGAGCCCGCGGATGTGACTGCCAAATTACTAATTCCAAGTGGAAGAAGATAAAAATAACTACCGCGAATAGCAACGTTCCAATCTTATCAACGAAAAAAATACTGAACCTGGGGTAACGGCACATTCTTCAGAGAACAGTGTCGTTTGTTGAAGGAATGAGATCTCTCCGCCGTCGTTGCTGCAGCGGTGTGATTCCGACATTGCTTCGTGCTCTGAGAAATCATGACAAAATATAGTAAAGAGTGAATAGTTTGTATTCCGCGGGAGAATCACGGCTTGAATTGTCAGAATACCTGTTTTAGGCTCAAGCCCAACGGATCCGGACCCATTTGGGCATGAAATGATGACAGCATCGCAGCGTCGTCACTGCTCGAAGTAGCGTGGTGATAGGTGTGCAACGGCGGCGAATTTTTGAAGTCCTTAAAATACGAACGGGTGATTTTCAGGATAAACGTCAGGGAGACAAATCAGGGGAACAGAACGGCAACTCAGATCAGAAGATATACTGTTAAAGCGTTGTAAACCATACCGCACACAGAGAAAATTTTCTAAAAACTTTTCCGATATCAACCTTCTACTTAAAATTAGAGTCAAATAGCCACCAAACGCCAGCCACTTTTTTCTTTTAGTCAACATTCACTGTGGTAACATCTCCATGAACGACTCAAAGACATAAAGGATGATTTGTTACCAGTCTAAAGTGGTAGCAGGGGTGCTATATAGTGGGGACAATGCTCCAAACGATCCAGAAAGCGACTTCGGAAGAATTTTTCGCATGCATCGTGCTGCCGCTAGCCGCTCCATATCAGTCGCTTAGCTTCAAATTGTACATTGCAAATGAAGCGATACCAACATCAGCATCGGTCGGACATTTGGGTGGGGGGAGCAGGCACGGTGGGCGTCTGGGTCCATATGTTGTTCCTTGAAAAAGGCGTCTTGCTTCGTAAAAACACCTCTTTACATATTTCAACGCTTCTATGACATTTCCAGAAACTTCCGCACTGAGCCTTGGTTCTAGCGTTCCTGAGGAAGAAAAATTTTGTTTAATCAACTCATGGGATCCATTTAACCTAAAGGCGCACAGCTCAGCATGAGATCAAGAGAACTGATTCTCTAAAATGGTAAGGACATCAGCGCCTAAGAAAGAGGTCAACTATCCTTATCTCCCCAGTTCCACAGCACCAAGAAAGCAAATTAAAATGAGGCAAATGGGCAAATGAAATTGAATGCAACGGCGTGTATCAGAGGAATGCCAGTCGGCCGAGTTCCATTAAAGTGGCGTTTCCGCTCGAATGCTGTATATATTTCGAAACATCCCATTTGCAATATTGATTCAGACAATTCCATATTTCTTATGCATACATGCCCGATTATTGTTAGAGCGAAAAACAACATTCCTTTGACAAAATATTGAGCCGCAATAGGAATTACCTCGGAAACTAGGAATGAAACGTGTGAACCTGTGTATAAAGGAAAGACAAAAAACAATACTTGTTCTAGGCTGTGTTTTCTTTCCAATGAAACTATCGTTTCCACCGGCGCCTCATCGAACTGCCCGGCACGGGACGATGATATGTCCAGAGAGGAATCTTCTTCAGCTGAGTGAGAGTCTTCACGCTTCAGAGAACAAGTCGTGAAGTTTTCGTCGACTTCGTTACGAGTAGCTTGAAGCATGGCCTAGAATAAATGATGCCATCGCAGGACCACAAAAAGTTATAAAGCCTCAACATGATCACTTACATTGAACAATGTCAAGGATTCACAACTGTTCCTGGGCGGAGTTCGACTCAAGGGGGGGGGGGAGAGGAGGGAGGGGGGGGGGGTTCGTAGGGATCGCAGTGATACCAGTTCCATTCCTAATCCTTTGTACAGAAATGGTTCGCATTTTATGAGAAGTTTTCACCTTACCCGGGGCCATTCTTCAAACTGTCACCCACATTTCTTGTTGCTCATTTCTAGACGCTATAGCCTCACAAGGAACACATGCACTGCCGCTGTACGAGTTCTCCATATCTAACGATTGGTCACAAATAATACCATCTGATGAACGGTTCCATTCGTTCCTAATCAACCGCACCATGGAACGCTTTCGTACTTAATGAACTTGATGGTTAGGTAACAGGATTTCGATCTACAGCGCAAAGGAATTCGTAAAAAAAATGCCCCCCACTCATGTCACACCTCGTCGTTTGCAAATAAAGAGCTGTATCTCCGAAAACTAATCCTTCACATGAACGCCCACAAACCAATCTCTTCACTCCACTGTAGGCTTTGGAAAAAGAAACTGTGGTGGCTGAATTTATACGAGTTGCACGTAAGCGGGGTGCCTTAGGGTTCCCAAGATAGCCTCTCAAAGTGATAGATACCTCATCGCTAGTTCGCGTGAAATAGTAGACCAGTCTGTCAACGCATTAGAATGTCCCTTGGTAATAACGTATCCCCTGAGCAATGCTTTATGGTTAGTTGCATCTTATCAAGCAAAACGTATGTTAAATGGCGCACCCATGTTTGTTACTCTCAACTCATTTGAAGACTGCAATTGCATAAGCGAAAGCAACACAAATCTGGTGTACCTGAACTTGTGCTGGCGTCCGAATGAATCTTGGAGGAATCCACTGACTCTTCCCAGTTTCGAAGTTGTAAAAATAAGTTCTGAAAATGCATCCATCCCGACTCTGCGGTTTTCTTATCATACAAGAAAACCTCAAACGTTGACTGCTCACCTTCCCGCCTCGGTTTCGTACTCCATCCATCCGTTATTCAGATTCCGTCGTGGAACATCTGCAACATCCGGCACTGGCGGGTACGGACGATGATTCAACTCTTCCATTTCCCGTATATTCGTGTATATATGTTTGTCATCATCCTGATGCGATGAGCACAATTCTGGTGACTCCGAGCAACTCGTGATCTGCAAGCCGATCCGCTTAGCCAGTAGTCTCCTGCCCTTACGTCCCATACTTCCCACTCCTGGACGCTAGATCAATATCTACACTTCCCTAGTCGTTCAAAACGCTCAAAGCTCTGACGGAAATTCTAGATGCAGCCTTGAAGATGAACATAATAAATGTGTAACGCCAATAATCGGACTAATGGTCAACGAGTTATTATCATTCTATTCTTTCTTTGAGAAAAGAGGACTGTTGTTTATGCTCCACCTCGCCTAATCTTGATCGCAACAATATTTACTCTAGTTCAGCGCAAGTCGGCTAGGAGGGAAGCATTTGAAGAATTACTCGTGCAAAACTGGGATTAACGTAATGGATATGAGTTCCATATTAAGAGCGAGGTTCGCGAACCATTTTATGCAGGAAGTTCCCATTTTTGCACTAAGAGTGCTTTTGAAAGCCCTCTTGTCCGCTTCCCCTCCACCCTTTTTCCAACTTAACGAAGGAATAAACTCGAAACATTGTTCATTTCAGGTTCACGCTGGAGACCATGAGAATTTTGAGAAAAAGCCCACCTTTATTGTGATTGGGTACTCAGCTGAGTAATGGGACAGTCTGTAGACCCAAAGCGCTTCACGGCTCTAAGGAAAAAGGTTTTGGGAATAGCGGTGTGCTTCGAGTGAAACATGAGACGTTCTTTGAAGTCAAATGCATGGAGTAAATATGTGAGACAATCGATTTCCCCAAAAATCAAATGAATGAGTTCCATAAGGACCCACTTTCTCATTCGAGTTACTTCTTGAATCCGCATCATACGTTCCCGAATCCTCCAGTTTTAGATCGTCCAAATGGCTGGTCGATTGAGTATCAGAAATATTCTCATATATTGTTGAGGTCGACGATGCTATCGTAGCCATCATTATCAGAAGAATGACGGTGAACGCATACCTGTCAAAGCATATAAACATATATAATCAGAAATGAAACCGTAAAAAAGATTGGCAATCGATAGCATAACAAAATCGCTGTGCGTCAAACAGCGCCACGACCGTGACTCAATACAGATAGCGAGCGAGAGAGCACTGTTCTTACGTCAACGTTCGGAAGTTTCGTTCATAAGCGTTCAAACGGAAATCTATTACAATGTCAAATTATGACTATGTCAAACACCTGAACATAATGCATACCGAGATTAATTGCATATTTTTTGATGGTAGCGACAACTTACACTGAAAGCGTTGCTGGGGAATAAACGGGGAAAATCGATTCGTGACATGAGAACGGAGAAAGGTGCAGGGAAATTTGTGAACAAACTATTGGTAGAACAGCAGGAACACTACGAGTAGAAACGAAAAAAAAACGTTGATGAAAAAAGATGAAAACACAAACGGGGAACATGCATAAAAGATTTTACGGCAGCTGGTCGAATAACACGTTTTTTGAAGTAGGGGAATACTATAAAAACAGAAATACTTGAGAAATCACGTATTAGAGCTCATTAAGATCAACGATAGTACATCACGCGTCAATCAGTATTCACCTTGCCGTCACTAGTCCTGCCTCCTTAAAAGTCCAACAAACAGCAAACCTAGAAAATATTGACCGCCTTAACTGGAACGTTCCATTGGTCACCAAAATCTAGTAGTGCTTGAAAATGGATTGAACTATTTAAAAAAGAACTTAAATGATCGTTTGGAACATAAGCCCTTTCTTTAGATCACGATAGTTCTTCAGAACACAGACAACACGAACATCGATGCGACAGGCATTTAGTAAACTGAATTTGGCATACCACTCGATACAACTAAGATCGGTTGAACCATCGCTGGATGTGTTTCTACCATTTCCAAACACGGATGTTGAAAGCACAAGAAGGAGGCATCGCAACACATTCTCATCCACGCTCGGAGTTGCCGTCCTCTTTACATGAAGATGAATTTTGTTTCGTGACCGGCAAATCGATGCTTTGCTTCGTCAACATGGAGTACAACGTGTTTTATCTTCGATTTGGCTCTGACGCCTGAGTTGTGAAGTTTTAATTCTCGTTGCGGCTTAACGTCAGGCCTACTAAGCGGCGCTCAATCGATGCCTGGGTAACTTTCAACCGTCTTTCGTGCGCTTTCGTTAGGGCCCAAGTTTCTCCCGCGTAACTGAGGGCAGGCAGCACTGTTGAGGTCCTGCACGGAGTTTGCGACTTTTGTATCTTCCACGACGCTCTTTATAGAGTTGAATGCTGCCCATCCAGCCTTGCAGCGCCTCGCTAGCTCTCCACTCAAATCATTCTTCATGTTCAGCTGGCTGCCGAGGTATACGTATTCCTCAACGTCCTCTATTGGGTTCCCTTTCAGCATTACGGTTGCACCTCCAGCGAATTGATTTCGCATGACTTTCGTTTTGAGGTGTTCATCGTTAAACCGTACGAACTTCCTTGCTGGTCCAGACGATTTAGCATCTCCGAAGCTTCCTCTGGCGTGCTGGTAATCAGGACAACGTCATCAGCGAATCGTAGATGGTTCAGAAGAGTACCGTCCATGTTCCATCAAAAGTTGCTCCAATCGCGCGGCGAATGGATTCTAAACACCACCGGTATAGCATTCTCGGAGCACGTCTATGAAGACCTTCTCAATTCCTTGCTCTTCTAATGCTTCCCAGACTTTCTTTGGTTCCACTGAGTCAAACGCTTTCTTGTAGTCGACGAACGTGAGTAGAAGTGGCATGCGGTGCTCTCGAGCCACTTCTATGAGACGCCGGCACGTTGCAATATGGTCGAGTGTGCTGAACGGCTATATGTATGTACCATAAATCCATTTAGCCCTGCTGCCGCTTCATACCATTCCCATCGTTTTATA
>MU912044.1:36953-93515 GCA_036418165.1 Cooperia oncophora
CATTGATCTCTGTTTTGAGCCTTGCTTGTCCAGTGCGTATAGACCTTAAGAGAAATTTGATAATAAACATTGTTGCGATAGGCCAGGGAATCGGTGCGCAGAGGAGGGCGACCCGGCGGTCGCTTCTTGTCACGCGGGTACCTTCGTATGGTGGTGGAACTCCATCTTCAGTCATTTCTCCTCAACACGTGACCGGCAAATCGATGCTTTGCTTCGTCAACATGGAGTACAACGTGTTTTTTCTTCGATTAGGCTCTGACGCCTGAGTTGTGAAATTTTAATTCTCGTTGCGGCTTAACGTCAGGCCTACTAAGCGGCGCTCAATTGATGCCTGGGTAACTTTCAACCGTCTTTCGTGCGCTTTCGTTAGGGCCCAAGTTTCTCCCGCGTAACTGAGGGCAGGCAGCACTGTTGTATTGAAGAGGTCTGCACGGAGTTTGCGACTCTTTGTATCTTCCACGACGCTCTTTATAGAGTTGAATGCTGCCCATCCAGCCTTGCAGCGCCTCGCTAGCTCTCCACTCAAATCATTCCTCATGTTCAGCAGGCTGCCGAGGTATACGTATTCCTCAACGTCCTCTATTGGGTTCTCTTTCAGCATTACGGTTGCACCTCCAGTGAATTGATTTCGCATGACTTTCGTTTTTGAGGTGTTCATCGTTAAACCGTATGAACTTCCTTGCTGGTCCAGACGATTTAGCATCTCCGAAGCTTCCCGTGGCGTGCTGGTAATCAGGACAACGTCATCAGCGAATCGTAGATGGTTCAGAAGAGTACCGTCCATGTTCCATCAAAAGTTGCTCCAATCGCGCGGCGAATGGATTCTAAACACAACCGGTATAGCATTCTCGGAGCACGTCTATGAAGACCTTCTCAATTCCTTGCTCTTCTCATGCTTCCCAGACTTTCTTAGGTTCCACTGAGTCAAACGCTTTCTTGTAGTCGACGAACGTGAGTACAAGAGGTATGCGGTGCTCTCGAGCTACTTCTGTGAGACGCCGGCAAGTTGCAATGGTCCAACGTGCTGAACTTCCGACGAAATCCTGCCTGTTCGACCGGCTGTGCTTCTTCTAGCGTCCTTCGCATGCGCGCCAAAATACAACGTGTGAACACTTTGTAGAGTATTGGAAGGAGCGTGATTGGCCGGTAAATCGTTAGTTCTTCCTTGTCGCCTTTCTTAAAGACACATGGTACGCCATTGAGGGTGTATGAGACTATCAGCCCCCCAGCTGTCGATGTGTCGTAGTCCCCCGCCAAACATGAATAGGAATGGAGGTACAGATCCGTGAAAAAAGTAATTCCTGCCCATATCGCCTTAACACTTTTTTGGCGGCGCAAGATTCCGTCCTTCATAACATCCGTCGTAAGCGCGCGTGTCGCGTGCGGCTCCTTGGGCACTTTGCTCCTTTAATTGCGCTCTCAAATACATGTAAACACAAATTCTGATGCGGATAACATTGGAGATGGCTACAAAATAAGAACAGAAAGATGATTGAACGAGGACGCAGAAAGCTGCAAGAGCAACTGGCTGCGTCTGCAGTATCCATCAAGGCCCGCGCATTCCCAGCAAAACATGAGAATAAAACAACCCAAGCGTCCCACCGCCTTTGTTCTAAGTTATTTCTATGACTTTGGCGGGCCAGATTCGCCGCCGGAATGGCGTAGAATTTACGGGGCGATTTAACTATTTTGGGCTTTCCTTGATTTTTCCAATTTTTTGTTTATTTACATTTGCATCGGTTGTGCTTCATTTCTCAGCCTGTGTCATCTTCATCTCCTTGTACATGGATTTTGAAGCAATGGAGCAACACCTCAAATTTTATTCGCATCAGGAAATTGTGTTTTGCTTGTATCAAACTAACGAGTATGCCGATTTTTGTTTCATGTTTTGTGGAAATACGCGGCCTCCGAGGGATGTTGCAGAAGTGGCACAGTTGCTATTAAGTTCTGACCCTCGTCATCATCTTCTTTTCTTACTTTGCAGCACCTCCAGTATTTGAAAGCGGGAATCCATTTCTCCCCTTCTAAATAAAGAAACTGAGGGGGAAAAAGTATGAAAGGCGCGCTTGAAGAGTAAAAATTTTGAAAAAAAAACTAAACTCATGATTACACGGAGAATGACTTGTGTCAGAGCACGCTATACCTTGCGACCGCTCACTTCAAAGGGTCGTATTTGACTCAGAAACATTCGTTTGATTGTCGATTCTCCCTTTCTTACCTCGTAGGCAGTGCATTAATCTGACAACTTCTGAAAACAGAAGAGACCCTTGCGTATTACTCTCCACCACACCGCTCGATAGATCTTGGGGAAAAGGGCGAATATTAGAAAATTTTTCCTAACGCCAAGGCTTGACCTGAATGAATGCCGTTCCATCACAGTTCTGATGCTGGTCGATGCAAAAACAAAATTCTCGACACAGACGGCAGAACGCTGTGGCGATACGAATCGTGTTATGCTAATGCGCCATTCAACGAACATTATAACGCTATTCTGACTCGGCTCGATATCCTCTCATTTCTCATACATTCACACTCCCACATTAACATGTTCGAAGCGAAATTTGCGCAACGGCGCTAGAAATGGAATGGGAACGTCCTCCAAAGCCGACAAACTTTTGTTTTATGAGACGCGAAAAAATTCGAAGAAGCCTGTTGAACCGCCAGCCTGCTAAAATATTTTTCAGTACACTGAAAAAGAAATTCGATAGGAATACGGAAGAATAAGAATGGTACTGAACAAGATGGAAGTACATGGGTGTATTAAAGCGCCACAGATACTTGGTTCTCAAAAAAACACAACCAAACATCGAGAATCACTGAAATAAGAAATGAGTACAGAAATAATGCCTAGATTAAAGTGAAAAAATCCTGACTCATACGTAGTTGAGCGGGGACCACTGCTGGCCCAACCACGTATGATACTGAGCCGCGCAGCCCTCGACGTCTGTGCTCTCCCATGCCTAATCACTGGGGAAAGGAATGAATGCCGAAGCGACCCGCATGACCCCCAAGTTAGTGCGGAGATCATGAAAACAGAACAAAAAATTTATCCAATAAGAAGTTTCCTTATATAGAAAAACTATAGAAAAACTGCCCTCATTACACTGTTAAGGAGCCAAGCATTCGCAAAGGGTGCTTTCCAGACATTCGCAAGCCCTCTAACTTGAATTAAGAATAGTTCAACAAGAATAGGGAATTCTGAAGTTCATTTCCGGAGAAAGAAATTCTGAAGACCCTAAGATCTCCTGAGGCTTCGTGCATAGCACCCTTTCAATCCTAAAATTCTGATATCATTTCATTCAGATTATATGGCGGATACACAAATCCATTTCACGTAAATTGCCTCAACAATAATAAATAAAAATTGCACTCAAGAGACTTGGAGGTCCGACGTTACTTCCTCTCTTTACCGCGGCTGCTCCGTAATATGAAGTGCTCATTTAATGTGTGAAAGAATGCGTATGGTAAGCATGTGGCAAGAAAAAAGTTCTAAGGCACTTTTAGCTCCTGGAAATTGGGCTTCAGGAAATGCGCCCTATGTTCGATTCAAGGTAAAGTAACGTGCAAATCTCAGTTCTCGAGGGCACAATGGAAGCTGCTAACCCATCGGAGATGAGAATCATTCATTAATCACGAACACGATCTAAGAAACAACATCATTCCAGTTCCTCTGGTACAACTGCCTCTCTCCAAAAGCCGAATGAAGATTCAAAGGTACAAATCACTCAAGAAAACATTTTGAAAAGGAAAATCAAATTCTGAATAAGTTCCGCATCAAGTTTCCACAGAGTTCCATGACATAAGCAATATTTCTTGCGATTATTATAGAACATTATGTCCGTCGAAGCTTTATCGAGCTTTAACTGCTCATACAAAAAGTGCTATCAATAGCAAGAAATCCCATTTCCAGACAAAAGACAGCGCAAACGCATCAAAACTCAGTTCCACTTTTCTCATGAAAAAAGGAATACTTGAAGAAACTTCCCGTAAAGACCTCACCCACCTCTTCTCGCGTCAGCTAGTAGCTCTTCAAAAGCCGCTTTTAGGACGTATATGCGCAATGCAAACACTACGGCGATATTAACGAGGCGGTATCGATTCTGCACCCTCTACGACCACGTCCACGAACGATCCGCGATGCGTTCGTTAACGTGCTTTTGTGATCAATAAAGATAAAGGTTAGCAGTTTTTGAAAGATCTATTGAAGGAAAAGAGAGTTGCTGAAACGAACTGCGACGCACTGGGGTATTTCTGCTCGGTAGGAAAAACCTCCAAACATGGGCAGGTTTTTTTTCGTGACCGGGTAAATATCAAAAGAAACCGTTCAATCTCGGGTTTCTTCAAGAAGAAACTCGAGACTGAACTCAAGCGCAATTTTTCTGGGGACGGAGCTTTTAAATGCTCCTTGTATACAAATTGAACATTTTTGTAAAGGGTGACAGGGATTTCTGCATAAGCCGAATGATAAGGAGCTCGGATGGGCGAAACAATTTCATCGTATAAAGACCGTTTGACGTCATGGTACTCCATTTCTGAAATGGTTCTCATTTTCCAAATCTGTTCAATCACATTACAAGTATGTCCTCTTGTACATAGAATCAGATAGAATCTAAACAAATAGAACCTACAATGTCTAGCGAGCTGCACAGCATTCGCTCCGCAAGTCTCGAACGAGCCGTAACTACGTACATATACCAAGCCTACCGTATGTGCCCCTTTGAATGATGCCGTGTGGACGCGCTCAGTTTCGGCTGCGAACTCATTTATGAAGTTCGCAGCCGAAACTGAGCTAAATCAGTAAATCCGCCAAAAATTTGTACACAGGACTTATTCAACATCCTGATTACGAATATGACATTCGTTTTTGGCGCTGGCGCTAATGTAGGACACTACGATTATCTGCGCTCTGCTAAGGCTGAGCCCAGAAGATAATCGTGACCTCCATGGAGCGCCAAAAATGAATATTCCTTTTGTGGGCAGGACGTTTAAAAATTTCTGCGTACAAGTTTTCAGCGAATAGTGATCTAGGCACTTCATCAATGAGCTCGCAGCCAAACTGAGCGAGTCCAAACGGCATCAGCCGCCCCATTTTTCGAAATAGTTTCAGGCATGGCTTGCTCCTGAGGGGATGATGTACTTTCAAAGAGCGGACCCAGGTCCTCTACTAAGGACTAAGATACGAGAGAGAGTCCAAGAGCCGATATTAGCTTCTCAGTAAAGAATGACCCAGTAAGCCAATCAATACGAGTGTTTTGCACAGCATATTGTTAACACCGCCGTCAGCTGCATAAGTAGCTTAATAATGTCTTGCTTGGAACCTCGGGAATCGAATTACAGCACATCTTTGGGCGGCAAGGTAATATGACCTTACAAAACAACGGCAATCACAGCGTCGGCGTATGCTAATAAAGAATATCTGCGCTCTTTTAATATCTCAAATGACATTTTAATTAGTAACAGAGGTCGTAAACTCCAAAAAAGTGGAGGTACGTCATTCCAAAGCATCGTAGATCCGTCTCCTCCTTCAAAGATGGGAGAAAGGTAGTTGGGAGAGTGTTATGTCCGCGCCCTCTCACCAAGATGGTGTTTGAAGTGATTTTGAAGTGGTTCTCAGCTTGAATGTGGGGTACATACTCATTCTAAGGCTTCAAAGACGTAACGGATAACAGACGCAAGATATGACATGGTATGGTCGGCGGCGTCTTCCTTTACCCCGTTGCCGTTATCTCATGGAAAACACTTCTCTTTCCGAAGTGTTCTACGAAGCTCGAGAGGGCTTGGAATAGCTTAGATATCTGCACAGTGTAGCCAAGTCGCTGATTTCAAAAATACCCTTTTCAGACGCTTAGCTTACGTGCCAGGCTCCTCGCTCTATGTAGGCCAAAAGGTGGATGTCTGCTGAAGACTGTTCAGCCAGGCAAAGGTGTATGGATTCAGTATATTGGGATGAGGAGTCCACTGTAAAACAAGTTCACATAACATTAGGTTGCTTCATGTAACTTGCTGACTTGATACGCATAAGCTGAAGACGAGAAGACCCCAAGGAAGAGTACGCGATGGTTCCGAGCGCACAGCCTAGCAACCTGAAATCAGGTACATGCACTGGTAAGTGCTGAAACCTGCGCGACGTAGCGCGGTACTCTCTCGCTACACACCCTCTACATATGGCTTGACGCATAGTCACATTTATGCACAGAAATATTGAGGAAGTTTGTCGCAGTTTTGCAGAAAATTGTTTTCACACAATAAGATGACTGTGGTCATGGCACTGCTAAGAGTAATGTCATTTCTGTTTGACAATGCAGTTGGGGGAGAGGGAGGGTGATGCCTCTGTGTCCCCTCTTCTGAACAAAGTTTAGGCCTAAAGCATAGGGATCAGAGCCGTTGATGGATAATCTACTCCATAAAGAAAACATAGTCTCCACTTAAAATAGGCCTTGGTTAGGGGAGGCAGTAACACAACCAAATGGCCTCCCCCAGCACTACATCAACGTCTTCTGATTTCTTTGCTTGCCATAAAACTGTAACTTCAAAAGCCCCGCGTGGCTCTGAATTAATGCGGTATAGTGTGCCAGGCGAACTTGGGTGACGTAGTAAACATCACCCATGTTCGCCTGTCTGCTTGTACGCGGCAGTGATGCTGCCCTAATTCTCATGGAATTTGATTTATAGGGCCACTGTACAAAACAACGTGATACTGTTTTCAGCCACAATTTCCGAACAACGTTTAAAATGCTTTCGACTATTCGTACGGGATCAGTTTACAAGATTTGGTTTTGTTTCACGCTTTAATAGAGTAGACTCATAAATCAACCCCGCGCAGAAAACCACAATCCAGGGACAAGCCCGTGGTGCCCACTTGAGATGTTGGTGAGGACAGAATAACGAACCATTTTGTTACAAATGAATCGGTTCCTTGCCGGAGCTCATTCTCGCCCTAGTATTAAGCATGTAATCCTCGCCTCCATTTACACCGATCCCATTCTGCACAATGATTTTTTAAGTGCCTTCCCCCTCTTAGTGGACTAGCTCCAAAACCATAAGTAAGCTAGGGCAGCATTAGCATACAGTATCATAGTTGAGGAAGTAAAAAAATATGTAAGGAAAGAACAGCAAGGAAAAAAAATATGTAAGGAAAGAACAGCAGTCTCGAATGAGCTAAAATACTCATTGAGAGATAAGTAGTGGGTTAAAAATGACCTTTTGTCACCCTGAACACGCCTAGCCGCCAAAATTACCCTTCCAGAGCTGCAGTAAGGACATATGATCATGAATCTAATCAGGGACTAGTAGTCATTCATGCAAGGAAAACACAACGTTTCTTGCGTATTTTCCTGCTGAGGTGACTCGTAGGCAAAAGGGTAACAATGTACTCTCACCAAGCCCTTATGGTAATGTACACTGAGGAACATACGGCGAGGGCAACGATTACTGAGCAGGCTAAGTCCAAGTGGCGAGGAATAATCCTAGCGACTAGGCAGCCGCCACTCAAACACGACGTTCACAAGCGCCATAAACAAGCGCTTAGCATAACAAAACGGCTCTATAAGCAGTGCCGCGAATACGCCATTGAAAGCGCCTACTTCCGTCCTAACGATGCAACCATTCTAACAAACTAATATGCCTCAATGATGAACTCAAAGGTCCAATAAAGAGCAGCTACCATCGAAATGAATGCGCACGGAAAATTTCATGTGTGACCTCTCCAATGATTTGCAGAAACACATCTTGCCCTCTGTTGCGTGCAGGTGATGTTTGTTCCCAAACTCCTTGAACATCTGAAACTTATGCGAAAACGAAAGCGATAAGGCACTCATTAATAAGCGTACACTGAATTCTTTCGCCCCATACCCCATTCAATTGCTTCCCATTGCTTTAAGGGTCGCAATATGATCAAGAACATCAAAAACGCTACCGCCTCATAAAACAGAAACTATGACCATCTACCAATGACAGGTCTCAGACCGCTTAGGAGTAAAGGGGAATTCCACTGCGCATGTTGGCAATTGGCATTTAGTAGGTCCTTGCCAACTCATCTCTTTGAACAAGATTATTAAACCTTTATTGAAATGAAGAAGAATAAAAATTGGAAATAGAAATAAAGATTATGATCAGGATCTTGAAACAACCATGAGTCCGTTGTTTGCATAGGTAGTATAAGGAGAGCACAACGGCTAGTTAGAAACAGTCTGTTTCGCGATGCTCGCGAAGCGTTCCGAAACACCTCACTTTTAAGAAACAGCTTCTCGGCGCCACAAGAATTCTGATACTCTTCCAAAGTCTCCTAATCACAGGCGCATGACAAGACCCTCTTTATTGGAAGACTTGCAATCAGAGCTGGCTAAAAAGACACGGAAACCATGAGTCTGGACATTACAACTGTTTTTTTCTCACGAGTGTTGGGATTGAAAAGGCCATCATATACGGAGAGTGAAAAAAAAATTTCGTGTGAGTTCTCTGAACCAGTACGTACCACTATCCCGGTCAGTTTCGACTGAGCCTTCGTGAAAGAATAAGGAAGTGAATGAAATGAATGATGAAATTATATTGCCAGTATTGGACTGGAGTGAGGTGTGTGGATTCGAGAGTGAATGATGAACTATGTGAAGGGCACGTAATTGCGCATCCTGTACAGAACCCGTAGCGTGATTTTACGACATTACATCGCACTGCTACGTGTTTACGACAAGTAATGGAGATCAATGGGTCACAATTTTGTCGTCCTTCCACTAAAATATCCGAGCACAGCTCGTATGTAGCGAGCGAACCAGGGCAATTTGCAAACACACTATCGAAAAAGGCAATTTTTTTCCATCATATCTAATGTCCCATAGAATATATCCAAAAAGGTTCATTAGAAGTCCTTATCAGGCACCGCATTCGTGAGAGTGGAGGCAACCTTCTGCGATGGCGGACCATCAGTGAACATTGGAACAACATTTTGGTATGATGTGAGGCCGAGGGTGCAACTCTTGGCGGGTACCAGCGTTTGTCCCATGTTTACGTAATGAACATGAACACATGGAAAAAGGTTAAAGACATGATGCATTTATTTCACAAAAAGTAAAAGTTGCTGAAAAGGACAGATATGAAATCACTTTACTTCGAGGGAAGTGTGCAACTGCCCCCAGTGCTGTTGCCGCAGGTAGCCGAAGCCCTTTTTTTTCTAGTAATTTGATTTAATGGTTGTTCAAGAAAACCGACAGTATTATGAGTTTCGATGAGCTCATTTCCTTCATTTTCAAACTGGGAATGTCCCTTTCGCACTGCTGGAACATCCAGAGAGGAGCATAGGAGTTGCAGAGACGTGGCGAGTTGGAGAGTGTGGCGTATACTCTACGTTTGACCCATCGGCAATTCAGTTTTTTTCTGTATTTATTCTCTGCTGGACCGCAAAATATGAGATTCCTTTGACACGCTTTTACTGTTTTCTCACTGAGACACGTCCTATGTTGGGAAACCCCAACGGAGGTCGTACTTTGTAGCTGGAGAGGACGTCGTCTTTGAAGTGGGAGAATTTTGTCTGTCTGGTGATTTTTTTCAAGCATTTTTCTTTTTTACTTCATATGCGCTTTGCAACCCTCCCCCCCCCTTACCCTCCTTAATGCTGGTGAACTACTATTTCCGAATTTCTGATAGTTGACCAGAGGGGTATATTCTCCTTCCATACCCCGCTCGACGCGTAACTTGTAGCGGAAATTTCCAACAACGTCTGAATGTGTCCTGCCACTCACAGCATTTATGCACAACGTATATCGCAGCTAAAACGTGTTCCCCGGAACAACTACTATATACTAGCTTGAATACTACATTCAACTTCCATAACTGAAACGAAACCAAATCAATCAAAAATCCTCGTGCTGGGAGGAGAGACGTTGAACAAAGGCTTACCTTAGGTACGTAACTGTCGGTCAAATTTGTGCACAATTTGTGCAATGCTACATGCAAACGAGAGTGTAAAAGACTAAGAGAGTATAATTACTTATACGAACATTTCAAAAAAAAACCCGACTCCATTTCTCATGACCCCGAAGGAGGAGACCGATATACGCCACACATCCGATTTATACTCTGAAACGCTAAGACATTGTCCATTTGCTAAGCGATCAGAGAAATTAATGGTAATGGAACCGATGTCAGCCTCGACCAAGACTGACAGCAACCATACGACACAGATATAATAGGTTTTTTGGTCTGGTAGTGATCCGATCAACTACGTTGCAGAAAGTAAACGCAGTCCCATGGTAGGAGGATGGTACCAACGAGGGTGCGCCGCATTTAGCAAACACTGAGGAAACACTTTTCCTGAACACGACCTTTCTTATCAAATGATCATCTGTGATCAGATATAAACTTCTACTTATCACTCGTACACAGTTTTTCTCTTCTAGATGTATTTTACTGTCTTTTCCATGCATAACTGCAGCTGGAATTCCTTCTTCTTATCTGATCAACGTTGTTGATTGTCCAAGAAAAGCAGCGCTTACAATGTGTACATTCTTTCGTAGCACAACATAGCTAGTCTACATGGAACAGGATCAACGCTCACGTTTGATCCACTCGGCTGGTGCATTACATGAGATTTGAAGGTTTTTTTTGTTTCGCTTTCTAACTCTTCTTTCTTCCTTTGTTTAGAAGGCTTATGGGAGTATTCTTTTTTGCGTTTCTCTGTTCTAGATTTCCTTCTAAATGATATGTAGATTTTCCTTTGTGTCATCATATGTCTATTTTTTCCTCTTCAGTTCATATTTAATTCCCAAGCTTGAGGTTCAATAAGTTCGACAACAACCAACTGCATGGCAGTCAGCAGTGCAAATACACCGCTCCTACATCGTTTTCTCCTATGTAACCTCCCTATCTAGCGAACTGATACGACCTCATTCTCAATGCGAATCCGCAACCAATGCATTCCTCAAAGCAGAGGGTTATGATCTAAGGGCTGGTACTAAATAAGGGAAACTTAGAGGGTTAACGTCGATCCAAATCGCAAGTCTTGAGGAACAGTGAACAGAACAAATAAGAGACTGCGATATATTCGCTGCGGAGTAACACGCTTGAAATCTTTCTGCATATGTCAGTTCTTAAGAGCCTGGGAGACATCACTGGATTCGCCATGATCAGCAAATTTCCGAGAAAGTTGGACCATGCTCCCAGCTCATGGCGAGAACACGGTTTGTGACGGGAAAATCTATCGCGAACCATCGAATGACAGAAAGAAGTTCAGTGTTATTTAATTGGTGTATCTAGCATGTAACGAACCGGTGCCATTTTCGCAAACTGACTAAGCTAGTTCTAGCATCAAATGTTCAGAAGTTACTACATGAACGACTTCGAACGCAAAAATCTCTCGCTATCGTGGCATGCCTCTCAATCCTTTTGGACGCATAGTTGGACGAGTTGTCTCTATTTTTTTGCATTTCACAATCGAGAATTATGACACAATCGTGGAAGTGCCTGAGATGATCAGCCAAATGCAAGTGGGTAAAAAAAATTATGGCACTCGTCTGTATAAATTGCCATCGGAAATTCATTCGTTTCGAGAAACAGGCAAAACCATAGATAGAAAACAAAACATTCAGAACTGGTGTTTGAGGCTATTTGAAACACAGACCGTATCGAGTAACTAAGCAAATAAAAAACTGGTTAATGGTCATGAAACCGAAACGCCGGATATTGGCCTTTAGGAAGCTTTGGCGGAGGAAGTAGTCAATGGCTGTAGCTTAACCAGAAAAAAGCGATATGAACAAGTCGTTTTGATTTTTTAGAGATGAACATCATAATTACTTTTCAGTCATCACTCTCATCACACCATCATTTTTCAGTCACGTACCGGGAAGACAAGAATTTGAACAATATGTACGCGTCTCTACACCGGCTCATGTTCCATCACGACAATAGACGAGCTAATGGTCGGTTCTACTAGCTTGATAAGCAAACGATACCATTAACAGGCAATACATTTGGTGTGGTCTTCTCCCATATAATTCAGCCACACAATCGACATTCGAGTAACGTAACCATCAAAAGGCGGTGCATTTCTAAGAGCTGTTCGATGATGGTCGACTGAAAAGGGGGAGCATTTCGCACTCCCACTAGTTCTTTTGCTAGTGTTATATTTTTTCATGTTAACTAACAGGTTTCACTGAAGTGGGACAACTCCTGGAGTTGAATCCAAGTTTTGGCTGCATCCTTTCCACGATATACCCACAGTTTCGGGTAAAAAAATGACATTCGCAATGGATACTTCATATTACGAGTGATGCTGGTATAGAACTTCTTCACCCTGCGTAGAGGAGGTTCGTGACAAGCACAGTGAGTGGTAACCAACTACTGTTTGAGAAAAAGAAGATGTGTACGAACAAGTCTTAATGTGTCCGTGATAGGGTTGGGAAGGGACGCTCTGGATAACCGTACAGCAGTACGCGCATAATCTCCTTTGATTGACTTCAAAAATGGCCAACGTCACATATGAACTCCAAAAAGTCTCAATGTCTTCCCACCCCACGACCGCCAGCGCTCGCATGTGGCGAAGATGGCATCAAAAATAATTTTGGATCTCGGATGGAAATTATGACCATATTTAAGTTAGACACCAGTCTAGCAACTTCTGACTACCACCTACTTGCAGCACTAATGCGTCACTTGGAAAATAAAAATTCGATAATCGGCTTTGTTCCAGGTGTCTGTGGTTATTTTCTCGTTGATTGAAGTCCTCGATCTTGAAGCAATAAACTACTCAAAATTACGTACCAGGTGTTGCAGGACTTTTATCCAACCTTATAACAAAAACCATTTTTTAACCAAATCCTGCAGGCCCGCTCTCTTCAATCTCCTTGTACTGAGCACCCATTTTCCTCATTATCGCTGCGGTGTTCCATGAAGATAGCTATGTGAATGACTTGAAACGCTACTTAATTGAGCAGAAACGGTGGACAGATGCAGGATGCGGACATTAATCGCTATGTGTCAAGCCTCGCCAACCGCAATAGCCACATTCTTGGGTCCGATAGGATAAGAACGTCGTCAATATATACCATTTTCACTTTGAATTCACCCTTTTCCAGGCCAAACTCACCCTTTTTTTAAACCAAGTTCACCCTTTTTAAAACAAAATTCACCCCCACTTTTCACATCAAGTTAACCACACTTATAGGGCGGGCGACTCATCAACCAGATCACGCCAGACATCACTGCGAGCCCCGCCCCGACGGCCACGCCCATTTGTCAGCGCGGACTTAGATTCGCAAATCTTGTTTCATAACTTCTGCTTTTGCTGTTTCCCACAAACATTTGACTGGAAACCACCGTGCATTGACACATGGCCGACTCCGCCCATTCTCTAAAAAAATTTGGCAATCCAGGCTGACCCCGAGATGCTCCGCCCACTTTGAAGAAGCCCCGCCCACTTTTCGGTGCAGATCGGAGGTATAGAGACTTGGCTTGCATGCTAGGGTCTCGTTCGTCACTCGGAACAAGAAAATCCGGCAAAGTTTATTCCGAATTCAGCAATACCCTAGCATGCAAGCCAAGGCTTTATACTGCCTATTTGAACCATTTCTTGAAAAGTGGGCGGGGCTTCTACAAAGTGGGCGGAGCATCTCATAGTGGGCGGGGCGCCACGCAGCAGCCCTAAAATGCAAAAATTTTGAAAAATTATCGAAATTCCGCGAAAAGCAAGTGGGCGTGGTCAAGGGTTCAATTCCCTTCAAACGTTATCCATTAGGCTACCAGGGCTACCCTTACCCTTTGAGCGCAATGGCTTTTGTGCTACTTTACTGCACTCATACGCCTGAGATGGTGAGCCGGTTAGCCGGTATCGGCTGTGGAACGCGATTTTATATGATTCAAAGTTGTTTTTACTTTGAAATGGATGGCGCAGCCGCCCAGTAAGCGGGACATGCGGGTTCGAGACCCGTCCGAGGATGACTTTTGCCTAAAACTCACAATCAGCGCTCTTGTGATAACTTTCGATGCGCGTACTGCGGCGCTGAACAGCAGTTATGAAACTAACAACGGCTAACCAGCGGATCAGATGTCGCCGGGCCCTCTTCGTTCTTGTGTGACGGGCCGGAATCGCCAAGTGCTCTTCATTCAGGAGAATTAGAATGTGAGATTGTGCCAAATGGGCAGTTCTTAACGAAAGTGTAGGGAAATAAACTGTCGTATATCAGTCATCAGTTATATAGATATGTGATCCCGCCGCTAAACCCTGATTCTCAAAAGTGGGAAGGGCGCATCATTTCATTAATGATGGTGGTGGTTATAGATGAATGATCTGAAGTTGACCGGATGCGCAGTGTAACTCACAGCGCCTTGTAACCACCGAAAGTGGCAAAATGTTTGGCCGCGAGTGGCAGTGAAAAAGCGTCACTTTGCTCTGTTTATGTCAAAGCGTGCCTCAGACGGGGAGCCCTATGGGGGTCACCACCGACAAGGGCATCTTCACTGAACACTTGACCCTCTTCCTTCTTCTGGTTTGACTGCGACGTACCTTACCTCCCTTACTACATTATCGTTGTTGAAAACACTACAGGCAGTCTTTAAAGAAATTTATGAATATTATTCTCCCGTTCTACGTCACTCGTTTTGTGAAGAACGGACGTGATGGACGTGAAAAGAACGAAGAAAAGAAATAAAAATTTGTAATTTGTCATAATTTCCTTGAAAAAGAGAACCACTGTCACCACTGTTTCTGAAAATCAATTCTTTCCAGCTAGTCTGCATAAGCAGGAGCAAAAGTACAAAAAGTCACTAAGGTAAGCAGAATTCATGAAGCGAAATTTGCAAAACCACGCCCGCGCTGAAAAGCAGGACGGAGACCTTGGAGTGGGTTACAGCAGTACCCAGTGTGGCCTACCTGATCAACGGTTCGATGGTAACACTGTCCTACTTGACCGATTCAAAATGTAATTAGTGTATATAGGTTGCTGCGGCAGATTCTGTGCAACATTCAGAATTAAGATGATGAAGTGCGATGAATGCGATGAACTTCATCCGAGGAGATAAAGGATAGAGGATGAAGTCGGCACCAATAATTGACCTCGTTGCAGGATTGCGCCACGCATTCTACTTCTATTCAGAATCGTAGTGGGTTATTGAATGCACCGTGGCCTGCAATATTTTGTGGGGCCAGCCGATGTCAACTCAATGTTTTTTTTCCTCACAGACAAAGTGGTGCCAATTTACCGCCCCTGGAGAAAAGATGGCTCGGTTGGCCTGGGCGGGAGCCGATCCAAAATACGATCCCTAAACCGTGTGCGTTGTAAGCGTGCCACTTGCCACTACACCACCTCCGCCTTCTGAGATATAGAGTTTATATCATTTCTCTCCATCCGAAGGGTGAAGACATAAACTCTATATCCCAAAAGCGAAGAAATGGTGGCAGCGTACTTCATTCGAGCCCAGCTGCGCTTTAGTCTGATATTGCCGTTATGAGGACAATTTTAATGATATCTTTGCCAAATACAAGACAGGATGGCAGCCTGTCTCACAATCAGAAGGGAACACTGGATGAATCACATCCTAGTCATATTCTAATGAAGTAGCAGCCACGCCCTCTCATTTTTGGGTCATGAGGTGAAGTTGCGCGGTTGCGTTCCTTCCTCGTAAATACGGTAGCTCAGTTGCAAATGCTCTGCTCTTCCGACGTCGCAAGGCGTGAACAGAGTTCTATGGCGTCATTCAAAATCTCGACACGTGCATTCACGCCTCCTTCAGAGGACAGATGATGTAAGGCAGCACTGGACTTGCCAACTGAATAACCGACATGCTGAAATTGGAGAAGTATGCTCGTTCATACTTTTTGCCAAGGTGAAGAATCAGTGATGTAAAACTAGACGGCCTTTCAGAGGGCTTTCATTTCGGAAGATGCTCCCCAACGACACTAGGTGACTTTCCATTGGAGAGCCGGAGAATGAACCGAAAGAAGTGGCTCTCAAAGCCTCAGTCCACGCGTACGTTTCCTTTAAAGATCGTGTCTAGATAGACCATGAGAGAAAATGCAAAAGGCTCGTAATGTCCACTGTTCTTGGATCAATGATTCTTTGTGCAAAGTCAGGATCACTGTAATTGCATGAGCTATTGCTTCTACCACACATTACAATGACAGCCTTATTTTCCTTTGCATAGAGAGCTTACATTCAACATTCCACAAAACAAATCCATAACGATACAACAGAATTGATCGAAATTTTCATAAAAGCTTCGAGGAGGGAAAGTCATAAAAAAAGGACTCGGAAACGACGTTTTAGGCGTGATTGCCGGTGCTATGCATGATCGACCACGAATTGTGCAAAATGTGTCGGGAACGAGGTTAACGATCACCCTTTGAACATGACAAAGCGGAATGATAACAGAAAGAAAACTACCACGTTTCAGATCTGAAGACCTGGCGCTAGCGTTTTGTGAGCAATATTCAATGGACATGCTTCTGTATGAATACCTGGACGAGGTTAGGTTGCAAAAAGTGAGTCAGAGGGCCAGTGATTCATCAAACAAACAGCAACTGCAATCATTAAAAGTACAATACAACGGCAAAACAAGTCGAGACCGACGATTAAGTTTCTGAAAATCTGCAGAAAGTCTCATAAAGGTTTACGGCACAATATCTGCTCGAGTTTCCTTCCATAAAACACTGGGACTATCCAACGAAAAACATTCCCTGGAGTAACCAATACCGGAAACCATAAAAAGAAGATATCAGTGAGCGTGCTCCAAAACTAATCCATTACGCAGTGGCCGGAAATCCAAACACGATATTAACGGCTCGGAGGTCGGCGCTCTACCAGGCTCGTCGACGCATAGTCGCAGCGATGAAGGACCCTTCGCGATGGAGGGAACGTTCGAAGGTGACTTGAAATGGAGTAACACAGGGAAGGTGACACGGTATTCTTGCTCTACTGCTTCACAAACAGCAAGAACTCTCCCATAAAAACGGGGAAAGGGTGGGTCCCACAAACTCATCGAACTTGATTAACAAAATAATGAAGCATCGAGTTTCGATCAGTCTTTTTTTAACGATGCTTCACGCGTCACAATCAAACCAAGAAGTGTGGAATTGTGAGTGCTACTCCAGTTGGACCAAGCGTTGGCGTGAATCTCTTCTTCACGCCGAGACGACGGCTCATGTCCTGTCTGCGATAATTTAGCACGATAATTTGGTACTCGGTCTAAAATGGTAGCAGGGTGCTATACAGTGGGGGAAAGAGGCGAAAACACGAAAAACGAAATGAAACGGTCAAGAACCTGCGAAGAAAAGCATTCATTCTCTATGACCTAAGGTTCGGACGAGTTTCCGGTAGACATCATGCTAATAACCGCTACGGTACGAAATACCGCGGCACGTATGTACGCATCAGTGCAGCACCGTGGCCGCTTCATATCAATCCCTTCGCCTCATATTTTACTTCGCAAATGAAGCAACACGAGCACCAAGTACGGTCGTCCGCTTGTGGGCATGCGGGCGCGTGAGCGTAGGGCCGGTATGTTGCAGCACGAGGGCGCTATAAGGGTACCTTCCTCGAAAGAAGCGTCACGCAGCGTTTGCTCCAGAGTGCCAAATGCCGTCCTGTCCGGCGTATTCGTCGTACACGTCTTGCAGATTGGTCGTGCCCACGCATTTGAGGCCAAGCGTGGAAGGGAAATGGCGCATGTCGCACGCGGAATTCCTCAACTTACTAGGGATGGTCGCCAGGTCGAAGTGGCCATTTGTAAAGAGACGTATATCACGGGATGTATTTTTGAACGCTAATTTCAAATCTGCCTTCGAAATTTATAGAATGATTCTCTGAAAGGAATAATGAGGGTATATTAGAATTAAAATGAAGGGACACGGAGTCGAGCGCGGTGCCAGCCAATTTGCATGATAGCCGCGAAGCCCCTTCATACCCAGTGGCGGCATGGTGAATGGCAACAGTCTTGCTTCGAGGGCGTGCCATGGAGGGTTCGGATTTCTAAGAGGGGCCTTCTTTTTTCATTTCGTGAGGAATGCCTCTTTTGAGTCTAGGCAAACGCCAAATGGTTGTCATATTTGTGTTCAGGGAGCAAAACTACCCTGCGGGACAGATTTCTAGCCAGATGTGAGGTTTTTACCTAACTTTGAAAAGTGCGGTGGCAGTTGATCGAAATGGTCACCAATACTTCCAGGGCCAGTCTCTTGTCGATTGCTAGTCTTCGGACAGATTTTGCTTTTAGATACCAGGAAAACTGGAAGCAATAACAAAATGAATGCGTAAGACGAGGCTTTGTGCAGGAGAATGCATCTGCAGCTGAACAGGTGTGAACATCGACTGAACTAACCCATAGATGCTTCACTTTTCGAAGTCAGGTGAAAATTCCAGATTCGGCTAAAAACCTCTACCTAGGCGTAGTCTGCCCCTTTAAACACGAATATGGCACGCGCTCAGCGCGAAAACGCCTGCACAGTGCGCCAAGGGCACATGCACATCCAAAAATCCTCCTAGATCACAAGACATCAAGCGCGCAGGTAAGCGAACGCAAACTTTTTTAAGGCACGTTCAGGAGGGCGCAAGTGTAGTAGTGACGCTACAACCAATTTTTGCCGTGTTGAAGAAGCACAAATCTAAGCTCAGCAGGGTTCCGATCCCATGACCTGTTGCGTGGTAAACGCGGAAGGAAAAGCTCCATATTCCGTTCAGAGAATCGTTCTGCAAATTTCGAAGACAGATTTGAGATTAGCGTCTGAAACCGCGTCTCGTTAGCTACATCTCATTACCAATGGCCACTTCGACCTGGCGACCTTCCCTAATTAGTTGTTGGAGCTGAACGAGGGCCATCTTTTTGGAGATATTCTCACACCGGGAGGTGCCATAGAATGAATGGTTGCTCGCGTCGCCACGAGTTGTGATTTGGTCTACACCATGACTTGAGGTCACGACAAAACAGTGTTTGATCGTTCCAGTCAAGTCTGGTAACAACTAAAGACCCAAAATAGATGGAAGACCTGCTTGGCTTGGGCCGGTATGAAGCATGGATTCCGGGTCGCGCGCCTGTTAAGTGACGAAAGTTACCACTATACCAAAACTACTCATTACTTCATGATGCTGACAAGCCGAACCTATCAGGACGTTAACAGCTGGAGACAACCCGACAGCGCCTTTGTGTCCCTTCACTCAGCTTAACCAGTGCGCAGGTCCAGTGGATAATGTCTTTTCTGCGAGAGTATATCTCGGCGACTCTGGTCGGCTGCGCTCTTAGGCTATGCTTTGGTTAGGGAAGCGAAAAGAGGCGCGACTGATTAGTCTTCCCTCAACTGCTTTGGCGCCTCCTGGTGCAGTCTGTGATTTATCGGGATACATATCTATGCATGCCAGACTAGCTTGAAGCAGAAAGAGGACTACGTCGTGAACGTACTATAAGAAGTCCGAATGAGCGATGATCACACTTTGCGATGACTCTGCAGTCCGAAATGACAAATTGCTATCTACAAGCACGGGTAACAAGGAGAACCACACAACAGGAAAAACCAAACATCGGGCAATCTGCCAGAAGAAAAGCATTCGTATTGATCTCAATCTGCAGTACTGCTACGTTGGGTGGACGGGGCCCTGATGCGAGAGCAGGAAATCGTTGCACGAAAAACTCGCAGTTGAATCGAGCCACTGATGTAACGCCCTGACAAGTCGTGCAACGACGGCTGTACGTTCCTCGAGGAAGTTGGAATCTCCGTGAAACTACAAGCGCAATAGTTATCGGAGGTGTCTATCTTCTACCCCTGCCTTGACCTTACCCCTCGTCGCTCGACGCTGAACTTCTGGGAAGTTGGGTAACACGACGGGTCGGTGTCTAAAGGGCTCGTAACAGACAGCCAGCCGGAGGATAAAATTTGAGAGGGTGGACGGTCTTACATGGCGAAAATTCTCCTCAACGTCAGGACGTGTCCTTCTGATATATTGGAAAATTTTGCGAACTTCTGTGTGAAGGCCATCTGGTGTACGCCTGTGTGAACCTTCGGAATAATATCAGTTTCATTGCACCCCACTCTACCGTATTTACGTTGGACGGATTTAGGGCTGATTTGTATGTACAGTGATGATCCAAGCAAAGGAGTGTTTGACGCAATCGTTGGGACCGCAGAAAGGGTGGCACTGCTCCGCTCTCTCTGCTCTGGTGCCATTGGTGAAAAAACCTGCCTGGCAGCGCTCCAAGCATCTCTCCAAAAATTAGGTAGATTTAGACTCGAGCTGCTGGGAAACAATCAGTTTGTGTTCAAGAAGCCATGAATGTTGAGTTGTGAGAAAAGTCACACACACCAAGTGGGACTCTTGTGGTAACTTTCGCAGCGCAAAGTGCGCCGTCAAAGGCACCTTCGGATCAAACATTGTGTGCGATGACAATCTGAGCTCAGAGGTGAACTCGCGTGTGGGTGCGGCATGGGCAAAATGGCGCTCGTTGCCTAAAGTTTTCTGTGACAAGTCCATACCAGAACGCCTCAGTTCGAAGATCTACGGCACTGTGGTGAGACCAGTAGCGTTGTATGGGGCTGAGAGCTGGCCTGCGACCAAAAAAGCTGAAACCCACCTTAGCGTGATGGAGATAAAAATGCTGCGATGGACGGCTAGTGTTTTGAGTATGGATCGGATTTGCAACGATGAAGTACGCAAAAGGTTCGGCGTAGCATCCATAGTCGATAAAGTGCGAGAATCTCGCCTCCGATGGTACGGCCGCGTACTCCGTGTGAAGGCAGACACCGTCCGTAAGACGGCTCTCCAGCTTAAGATGCTCGGAAAAGGAAGCCTCAGCAGGTTACATCATTGGTAGGGGATTTTATTCGCGTCCGTACGACCCCCCCCCCTTCTTTGGGGTGGGTACGACCCCCCCCCCCTCCGACCCTCTGGCCCTCCTCATCGAATCGAGCCATCGAGCGCGAGAGAGGGTGGGGAGGGGGAAGGGGTTGATAGCGCATGTGAAATAGGAAAAGCCGCGAGACAATAACTTCCTCTTCTACCAATTCTCAGATCTTCCCCAACTTTCTGCCACTTCTTCCAATATTCCCGAAAACTTCCCTACTTTCTCCCAAAAATTTTGCTGTCGAGCGGGGGAGGGGTGTACCGGGGTACTACACATGAAACAGAAAAATCACGAGAAGTCAACCACCGCTCCCAACCACGGAGGCCAAAAGTAAATGCGACCCTCCCAACAACGAGCAAGTACGACCCTTACAACGTCCGTGAAGCGAGAAAAATCAACTACCAAAACAAATTCTCCTTAGCCCAAATACGACCCCCTTTCCTGGCGGCCAAATACGACCCCCTGTTGGGGATTCCTCAACAACAATGTGCCCTGGCTCCATTCGACGTTGGCTTGACACGCTGACGCGGATTTAAAAATACTTGGTGCCCACCCTGATCAGGCATCCAACCGGGAAAAATGCCGTAAAATCAGAAGAGCGCACTCTGCCACAGAGTGTGAAACGCTGAAGAATAAGAAGAAGAAGAGGAAGAAGTCGTTTTAGTCATCCAGTAATACAATAGTAACCAACAGAACAGACTTACTTCGTTAGCGAAACTCTCGGAGAAGTGGCAAATAACTGTACGGTCAGCTTGGCAACATAATCAACCAAATTTATTTTTTCGTTTCCACGTGCGCGGCTCAAGGATCAATCCTGATTCCACTCCCGCCTAAGTCTTCTACCCCCCTAGGACTGTAACTTGCTACTAGATTCGTCTGCGATAATAAGAAAACCAAATTGTATGTTGGCTGAACGCCGCTAGTCATTGAATGGGTCACACCGCATTCAAAATGCTACTAATATCCTGAATGGAAGTACCCTAAAGTCCGGTAGATAAGTCCATTATAAGTCCGCGCGACATCACAGTTGCAGCGCGCAAAAACACTAAACGGGACTCTTCCCACTATTATTTCTGATAAACTTATGGTTAGTTTGGAAATTACAACTCTAGAAGATGTGGTCATAAAAAGAACTAGTAAAAAGTGGATGAAGTGAGGGGTCGGATCAGAACTTCGGAACAAACAACAATAAGAGAAGGCTCTTCAGGATGAGAGTTCACAACAACGTGCCCTACGTGGTCGAGTCCAAAAGGAAGAGTCCCGAAAAAGAGATCGTTTCGCGAGAGCAAGGGTCAGTGGCTGATGTCCCGACTGCTTGCCCGAAAAGAGCAGAGACAACCAATTGGGGTGCATACGTCCCATCGCAAACGCTATTAATGTGATGGCCAACAAAGCCTTCCCCATTGTGAAATTGAAGTCTGGGAAGCAGATGGCCACCAAAAACCTCTAGAAGAAATCAAACATTATCTCACGGCAACTGATCGGGCATAGTCACTAGGAGTTTTACTGTTACCCGCTAGAAATGTAAAAAAATAAGATGTTTCCGAAAACGCTTTGGTGTTAATTGAGACGAACGGATGAATGACAAGGAACAAAGAAGCGTAAAGGAAACTGGTTCATGAGCTTGCTCGCGTAACGTCATAGCGCGTTTCAACGAGCGACATGTGCGCTATTTATGGAGGGGTCCGGCAACAACTAGACATTTTAAATGTTCAAAATAAACGGTTATCTAGTTCCGTGAAAATACGTTCAGAACCATCAAAACTGGTCGGCATTTTGCAAAATGTAGCGTAAATCTTTCGAAGGGTTACAACACCGGACAACCCTATACACCACTAACTCTGTGTAGGAAAGCTGATGGACAAGTTTCACTTGAGACATTACATTGTTGAACAGCGCATTACAAACAAAACCGATTGAAGTGAAAAATGAAAAAAATTATCTTCTCCATTTGATGGCTGGGCAAAAACAAGTCAATCAGAGAAATCCAGGCTGCACTTACTAGGAAAGGTCGTCAGTCGAAGTGGCCATTTGTGATGAGATGTAGATCACTAGACGTGGCTTTGCGACGCCTGATCTTGAATCTGCCTCAAAATTTGCAAAGCGATTCTCCGAACCGAGTATATGGAGCCGCGTTTACACGCAACAGGTCATGGGATCGCGATCCCCCCCCCAAGCTTTAACTATTTTGCTTGTTTGCGCAAACGTGGCAAAAACTGATTGCCGTCACTACTACTTCAGTTCTCAGCTGAGCTTGTCTGAAGAAAAGTTTGCCCCATTTATCACTGCGCTTGGACTCCTTGTAGACTACAGTGCACTACAAAGCTACAAGGAGTCCAAGCGCACTAATATAAAAAAAAAACGCCGATGTGCAAACTTTTCTTCAGACAAGCTCAGCTGAGAACTGAAGTAGTAGTGACGGCAAAATCACTTTTTGCCACGTTTGCGCAACAAGCAAAAAAGTTAAGCTCAGCAGGGATCCGATCCCATGACCTGTTGCGTGGTAAACGCGGCCCCTAACTCCGTTCAGAGAATCGCTTTGCAAATTTTGAAGGCAGATTTAAGATCAGCATCCAAAACACGTCTAGTGATCTACATCTCATCACAAATGGCCATTTCGACCTGACGACCTTCCCTAGATAGTTATTGAAATGCCAAAATTTTGTTCACCTAGATTTCAAACAGTGGATTCCCTCTGCCCCGCGCAATGAACAGTTCGAGAATTGTGAGAAGAATTTGTGAAAGAATGACAGACAGTTCAAAAGAAAATACCGCACTATCCGAAAAACAGGGATGCCTAGTGGTCAGCTTGGAGCTTGTTTCCAGCCATGCTAGGCGGTTGGTTATGCGTTCCAACACGACACTTGTACGAATGCAATTATCCAAAGCAGGTTTATCCGGATTCCAACGTAAGTAAAGCGCTTACATCTATTCTTATAAGGGGAATAATGAAACACAGCCGATAATACGATTGTCGTCTGGAACGCTGTAATCTCCCTCCCTCTCTCGCGCTTCGGGTCGTAAACCGCCCTCTGAAATCTGAGAACACTAAAGAAACGAAGCGATCAAGTCGGCACGATCGCTCGGACCCGAATTTTCTTTGGCTGAACAGACTGTTGAAGTCAATGCGGACGTTCTGGAGACACGCATCGTTCTTCTAGAAAAAACATCCTTCCTTCGATTCTCAAGCGATAAACCAATGGAAGCCATTCAATTTCTTAACTGAACGAAACATCTTATTTTTTTTCTTTGGTTTCTTGAAATTACATTGTAATACTCCGATATGCGGAAGAAGGCGAAGAACAAGCAGTCCCCGGCGCGTAACCTTGGAGCGAGCGTTAGCAGGATACCCTTTACAAAGGATCGCCGTGACGAACATAAGGGCTTCAACTTGAAGCTTAGGAGAAGGAGCTTCGAGTAGAGCACGCCACCATGTTGAAATAACAACGGGTCATATTCTTCCGCGATGTAGGGAGGATATCGTAAACGCAGGGCTCATTCGGGAAAGGAAAGATCAGCGATACGCAGACTTCGTATCACCGTTGGATGATGAAAGGTATTCACGTTTCCTTTCGTGAAGAACACCTGAATAGACACCTGACGACAGAGGTAAGCTGCAAGCTCAGAAGTGGGAAAAGACGGTAACAAGAAGTACGATGGTCACTCACAACAACATAAACTGACAAGGCAATAAAGCACACAATCGGACTTTTCTGAACCGTGCGAGCGCATCTGCTTGCACGGAGAGAGCCTTATCTAGGAGTTACACCCTTCCAACGCCTCTTCGTGTGAGTCGTGTGCATGGCGCACTACCGAGGTGATGCGGCGAATGTGAATGCTGTCGGCGAATGGACTCTTCTGATACCCTCAATGAAAAGAAGTGTTCTAGAAGCATACTAAAGTTTTCGAACGAGCTGGAAATCGTGTATCGCGCGGGGGTTGGGTTTTTCGTGTAGTCCTTAATTGCCGCAACAAAAACGAAACGGGGAGACCTCGAATAGCAGGTCTATTTGGAAAAAGTAAGATACCTCAAGGAAGTGGAATCTTCCGGTTTCTGGCACCGTTTTTGGTTTCACAAGGGGTCACATATTAAGAAAATTTGAGCTGTTCAAAGTATAAAAACGTAGGTGAAAATTCTACGACGACGTCATAACGAAGAAAACCCCTCAAAAAGCAGGTATTTGAATGCGCTTGAGCACGACTAACAAATAGCAAACCCGGAGCTTCACAACCCTGCCCACCGATCTTCCACTCTCAAAACGGCTGTGGATGTTTAAAAGGTGCAGTTCTTGGCCCACTTTGGAGGTAACTGCTAAACAGTTCGCTTGCTCTAATACCACGACAGGAAGCTTGCTATAGCGGCAGTCTCTGAATGCGCGCGAGCTCTCAAAATCTAAATATGCGATTTAGTGTTACTTTTCGCCTTTTTTTATATATTTTTACCCTTTCTTGGGGTGGCAGCGAGACCCTTTTCCGAGGGGGTTTGTCGTATTTAGCAGAAATTTTACACAACGCAATAGCATGTCCTGGTTTCGGGGAGGCTGAACCAACTCTGAGTAGATAATACCATTTGAATGAAGTTAATTTGAGCTTTGCATAAGGAGTTCTTGGAACACCTTCCCTCAGTGGGGTCAAGCATCACGTTGCGACAAACTGACCTGTCGGTCTGACTGCCCTCCAGGAGGGAAAGCCTGTAAAACCCTTCTCTTTCTCCCCATCCCCCCATTATGGAGATGTCGAGCTACTTATCCTATCCTATTTCTGCTGCTGTACATGTAATGAGAGGAGCTCTGGTTGGCCTAATGAGCTATTGTTGAACTGCCATACTCCTTTAAGAGTGTATGCCTTCGTCACCAAACGATTTTTCACGAGCTGGTAGGTGAGATTCGTGATCGCTCTATAGGACCAACCTGAAATGCACTTTAGCAATCTTGTAGCGTGCATCGGCTCACAACACGGATTCGAAAGCGAAAAGAGAAAGCTCATTCCAGTCAGCACAAAGTTTTGCTACAGGTNTACTACTACGGGAAATTCGTTGCGGATTGTTATTAAAACAACGCGGAAAATTTTTGGCGAACGCGTGTTTTTGACATTTCAGAGGGCACAACTCTGTCAAACACAGCTTATTAACAGAGATCCAAGCAAAAATTGAAACTAGTACTTTTTCTCCATCCAAAAAGCACAAGAAGCATTTCCTGCTGGATCTCTTTAGCGAAATTCGGCAGCCGCGGATTTTAGACAAAAACTTTACTTCACATTACAACAAGAAGGTCCTCTTCACGGGAAGGCTCTCACTTCCAACTTGAAAGCTCGGAAAGCTTTTTGTACACCTCCAAACTTGCCTTTCACAGCAGAAGAGGAAAGGAGACGATGTAGAATTCCATGGAATGCGCCGGGCACTCGATCTCATTCTCAATTCCGTCGACTTGACATTCCAGTTCGAGCACTCAAAAATTAGTGCAAACAGAATCTTTGGAAAACTAACGGACAGTCCCATAGGGCAGGGGATTCTCCGCAAAACGGACAGTCTCATAGGGCAGGGGATTCTCCGCAAAACAGTTTGCAACTCAGTGGCAAAATTTTTCATCGTTAGCACGAAATGTCGAGGGAGAAAAAAAAACGCCACTACGTCGTGTTCGTTGGAATTCCTCCATGAATACGATGTCGTCTGTTATCTGAGGACTTTGCTTGGACGCTGCATCCTCCGGGGTGTTCCCTTCTTTCCGACGGATGTCGAACAGCATAGGAGCCAGTGATCGAAAATGCACTTGTTCGGCGCTAACCACATCTTATATGCTTTAGGATATGCATTTTCTTTTAGTCTTTAGAAAAATGTTCATCTGCAAGTGGAGTAGTTGCTGATGGTTGCTGATGGCCCATGGCTTGTCGATTTACAAAGCAGAAATTGGATTGAAGCAGGCGAAAAGTGTGAACAGAGCAAATATTTTGTCGACAGTTGAGGCAGTCAGGGCTATGTTAACCCAACTTTTGCAAGCGATATGATTAACGCTCTGCTAATTTAAAACGGATATTACATAAAGCGCACCATAAGAGCATTCTTACAGCACACTTTGCTACGCATAACGTCAGTTGATCCTACAAAGAAAAACACTAGTTGTCCGCAAATACAGAATCTCCTAGCCAAACGTTAACGTGTGATGGTGCGTGGGCAATTAGCAGGAGCATTACGCTCACTAGGGATGGTGGCCGTTTCGAAGTGGCCACTTGTAAAGAGACGTATATCCGGAACAGGTCTTTGAGCGCCGATTTCAAATCTGCCTTTGAAATTTGCAGAACGATTCTCTGAAAGGAACTATGAAGATTTACAAGAATTAAAAATGAAGGCACTCGGAGTCAAGCGCGGTTGCCAGTGAATTCGCTGTGAAGGGGTTCTTGCTTCGTAGGCGTGCAATGAAGAGTTCAGATTTTTAGGAGGGGACTCTTTAGCATTTCACGAGAAATGTCACTTTTAAGTCTAGAAAACACTCAAACGCCAAATGGGTGTCACATTCGTGTTCAGGGAACAAAACTACCCTTGGGGACAGGTTTCTAGCAAGATGTGAGGTTTTGACCTAACTATGAAAAAGTGCGGCAGCAATTGGGGATGATGGTCATTAGTAGTTCTATGGCCAGTCTCTTGTCGATTGACAGTCTTCGGACGAAATTTGCTTTCAGATATCAGGAAAACTGGAGCAGTAACGAAATGAATGCGTAAGAAGTGACAACACGAGGCTTTGTGCAGGAGAATGTACCTGCAGCTGATTAGGTGTTAACATCAATTAAACTAACCCATGGATGCTTCACCTGTCGAAGTCAGGTCAAAACGCCAGATTTTTCTAGAAACCTCTACTTAGGCGTAGTTCGCCCGATAAACACGAATATAGCACTCGCCCAGCGCGAAAGCACATGCACTGTGCGCCAAGAGAACCCGTACATCCAGAAATTCTCCCAGATTACAAGGCACCAAGCGCACCGGTAAGCGAAGGCAAATGTTGTCCAGGCAAGCTTAGGAGAGCGCCAATGTGGTAGTGACGCTGCAACCACTTCTTGCCACGTTTGCGCAAGAAGCAAAAAAGTTAAGCTCGGCAGGGATCCGAGAAAAAGCTCCATAACTCCGTTCAGAGAATCGCTCTGCAAATTTCGAAGACAGATTTGAGATCAACGTCCAAAACCACGTCCCTTTAGATACACCTCATTACAAATGGCCACTTCGACCTGGGCGACCTTCCCTAGTTAGACCCGTAAACCATGACATGACCGCATGTAGATGTAGTACAGTTGCGAAAAAAAGCTTAGAACAGGCCAAGAAATCGGAGTCTGCTATCAAACTATTACTTGACTTTCCTTGACTTGTCATCCAAAATATTGTGGATACAGAGTGAAAGCGACCCTAAGCGTACGTCAAATCTAGGTTCCGGCACACAAGGCCAGCACCTGAATGACAAAATGACCGCCTAAAAGCCTTCACCTCAACCCCATCAGGCATCTTTGAGGCGACGAAGCATGACTCAAAGTGGAAAAGACTACCAACACGAGTGAGCAGTTCCATGCGTTCTAGTGAATTCAGAGTTGAATTCGTGGATACCTCTTGAAGCTTCTGATGGGAGTCGATTCCACTGGTGATGAAGGCTTACCCAGGTCCTGCAGTAGGCAAACCAAGTTCAAAGCGCTGAACAGTTCTTTTTCTTGTTGTACTCCCGCTATCTGCTCACCTTTCCACTGTACTGCTGTTGAATAATAGCTTCAGAACTGTCTTCAATGATTTCTTGTAGCCACAACCAAGGTGTTATATCACTTTATTTTGCATCGGAACTGTTAAAAAGGGAATCTTGTGGCTTGTTCCCAGGCAGCGTTCATACTTCGCGACAGCAGTGGCGACCTCGGCGATCGTCGGTACGTGGCAGGGCGCGCCCCAACGCTATTATGGACTGCGCGATTGATAAATAAGGGAATCCAACTTGCGAGACCTTCTTTTCTCTCAATAACGGCTACTAACTAACTGATGACTCTGGAATATGAGGTAAGGAGGTTCCACTTCCTTTTAGGTCGGGATGAGGTCAATTCCATTTCCTGGGTGGGCTTCTTTTTGTTTCGTTTGTTTTTACTGTTTCAATTTATGCAAGAGCCTAAAAAGTCCCTATCGTCTGAACTGTTCCAACTTCCAAAACATTTATAGTTTAAAAGTCGAGTTCAAACAACGACGAAAAAAAAAGAAACAGAAAGAAACTCCCCTAGGAACGAAAACACTAATCATTTGGTGAAAACTTTATAACCTCATGCATAAGCTCGACGAATGGGGAAAGAAACAATAAAAACCTACCCTAAATGAAGCTATCACGATTTTTGCTCATTTCTACCCTGAATCAAGAAAGAAAATAGAAAACAAAAGCCATTAAGTCGGGTTCACCTTTCTTTCCGTCGAACCAAGCTTCAGTATCTGAGAAAATTGCACTTAAAGGAAAAAAAGCATGAAATTGAGTCGCTTCTTCCTGAAAACCTTCGAAGCGCAAGTACTAGCGTCGGGGCGCGCTCTGCCACGTACCGACGATCGCAGCGATCGCTGAGGTCGCCGCGATCGCTGCTGCTGTCACGAAGCATGAACGGTGCCTCAATTTTTTACCCCAGCAGTATTCACATCCAAGTTCTTGTGACCGCGTGTGTCTTTTGCCACTACAGCAATGCCTTGCTTAGAAATTGTATCAATAAATCAGGAAACGATTTGAAGTTGGGTGATCATGTCTATAGTTCAGCCTCGATAACACCTTCTGAAGGTTCCGTTAAGAACGGCGTCAGGTGACATGTTCAAAGACATAACCTCCCACAAAAAAACGTTGGGTACAGAGAATTCTGGCCAAAAGAAATGATAAATTTGTAATAAATTAACACTAGAAATACCACAGATGGTGAAAGGCAGGCAATCAGCGGGAAGCTCAACATCAGCCAAATACGACCCTTTCTCAAGCATCAAAAAGAAACCCTGTTTCTGCCACGGGGAATCCCAACGCACTTCTCATGCAACAGCTACATATTTCTGCAGATTCTGCACTTCTCCAGGTTCCGCGCCTTTTTTTCAAATCGATACATACTGTGAATGCGGCCTTACACAGGAATGTGCCCAAGAGCCCCATTTATGTAGGGATATCTCCATGACTTAAACGGATGAGGATGCAAGTAAATTCCGCTTCATAGGAAAAAAAGTGAATATGACCCTGTGAAAAACTCGGAAAGAATATCACATGACAGTATTCTTGCTATTCAATTGAGTAGAACGTATTCACAGGCAAAAGAGTGCGGGCATTTAGATACCCGAATGGGCGTGGCTACAGTGGACAAGGACATGTACAACAACTTTCCCAACTTTGTCCCGCCATAGATGTAAGACGGCAGCGCCGCTACCAGTTAACACGTTCGAGGCGGCGTGTACTCCCGGAGTACACGCGTATATTAGCTGTTTTTAGTAATTTCTTTTCACTTTTCACGAAAGATTGGATATAAATAATCAAACGAACAATAAAGAAATAATATGCACACATTAGAAAAGGCATGTACTGCCGGGAAAACACACAAAATTTTTTTCCAGGCGAATCGTTTATTCCAGGGAGTACAGGCGCCTCTTCGCTCGTTTTTGCTCCTTTTTCTTTCATTCATTTCCTTTTTCTGTAACTATCATATACATATAAAAAACAAACTATAGGGGAGTAATAATAACATACTCAAAAAAAACACGCGGAATGCGGGAAAAACACGCTAAAACTTTGAAAAACCTCAGGCGAATCTTTTATTTCCAGATGTGAACGCGCCCCTTCGCTTGTTTTGATGTTTTTCCTTCTTTTCGCTGACATCTGAATACAAATAATAATGCAATTTAGAAATATCCAGATGATTTAGAAGCAATATCCAATAGATGTGTTTTGGAAAAGTTGTATCCTCTACGAGCGCGCGGAACCATAAACGGAACGAGTGGCTAAGTATTGCCTGCCGCGAACGCGCCGCTCAACAAACAGAAGCTTTTGGCGAAACGGCGCCGCCGCGAACATGTTAAACACTCCCAATGCCATCAAACCATCGGTGTTGTATGTTTCATCGGATGGTCATACGTAAGATCTCATAGCCATTACTTTGCCTATGCCTAATGTCTACCTTAGGCCACGTTCATAGCTTGCGACCATGAAGAAAGGGAAGAAGGGCCGAAAGTGCGGAAAGTGAAGAAAAGCAATAGATACGTATCGATTTAAGAAAGTGCGGAAAGTGCGGAAGGTGCGGAAAGTGCGGAATCTGCAGAAAGTGCGGAAAGTGCGGAATTTACAGAAAGTGAAGAAAAGCAATAGATACGTATCGATTTGAACACTTTCTGCAGATTCCGCACTTTCAGCACCTTCCTCATTTCCCGCACTTTCCGCAATTTCTTCAGATCGATACATATCTATTGCTTTTCTTCACATTCGGCATTTCTGCAGATTCCGCACTTTCGGCACTTCTTCACTTTCTTCACGGTCGCAAGCTATGAACGCGGCCTTAAAGGCAATTGGCACGATAAGTCGGTATACAGGTGTAGGATTTGTACAACTGGCTTAACAGAATTCCGTGACCTCGGACAGGCGCTGCGTGAAGCATTTTCCAAGAAGGGTACTCCTATAACTCCCTATTGAGCAACAACTTTACGTCCCAAACGCCTTCTTTGCCCGCCCGCCCACAAACGGACGACCGTTTCAGACGCTCGATTCATTGATTTGCCGAGCAATTTATGAAGCAAAAGAATTGGTATGAAGCGGCGGTGATGCTGCATGCATATATACACATATGCAGGCGTATCTCCGGTAGCGGTGATTGGCAAGATACGTACGGGAAACTCGTCCGAAATCGATTTACAAGTCACTGAGAACGGAGGCTTTTTCTTCGCCGGATTTTGACCGTTTAAATCCGTTCTTTCGCCTTTCCCCACTATACAGCGCCCTACTAGCATTTTGGGCTAAGTAGGGAACTATCGTGCCAACTACCTTTAATTAGAAAGCAATCTAATTTATCTTCGTTTTGGAAATTGTGAGTTTAGGTGGAAGCACCTTCCATAGCACTCGAACAAGAGAGAAACTACATATCTCCCCAGCTCAGAAAGAATTGCTGAAGCTCAATTATACTCGTCCAAGTCGAGGCCTGTCCTACTATGGTCACGCCCATCCGGGTATCTTAAGTCCGCCACTCCAGGCAAAATAGACACCTTAGAAGATCTGAAGTTCAAAACTAAGTAGGTTGCAGTGATTACTACTAGGGAAGAAAACGAGTACAACAGTAACAAGTACAACAAATCAACAAGACAGGAGCGTTCTCCTCGAAGGACTCACGAGAGGGATTTGGCAGGCCGGGGAATCGTGGCAACCGTAACCGAGGTTACGATTGGAGCGCAGGGTTGCATTGGAGCACGAGAGTGGAGTCTCACAAACTGTTGTTCTCGAGGAGGAAGAATTGTTGGTGTGACTCCTAAAATGAGCAGGACCTTTGTTTTTGAGTTGTGAATGTTTTGAACATTTCAGAACTGATATTTATCACCCAGGTAGAACTCTTTTAGCTTGTATTTTAGGCACCTTAGGTGTTCTAGACTGATTTCCATCGTCCACCATGAATGAAAACTCTCGCATGCTGTGCTGTGAAAACTCTGTCTATCCTGGAAGTGATAACGTTGCATCAGTAACATGAACTCGGTAACATAAATTATGGCAACATTAACTTGACAAAAATATTATATAGCTTTATAACATTTGCGATAAAAACAAAGGATTTACTTGTAATTAGTCAGTTTTTTCGAACACACATATTCCTGAATCATTTGTTCCAGAAATCAGTATTAGTCACACTGGGAATAACAAACAGTGCAAAAGACGTACTAAGAAATATCAACACACTTCAAGAGAGAAGGGGAATGAGATTAGTGAACAAGTTCAATACGCCGGAAAAAAAGGAAATGTTTCACGAAACAATTGCAACTAGAAAAACATGCGAAAGGCATCCTGCTTGGGAACACAGTTGCTTAGGTGTATAGTTCCAAAACCACAGAAAAAGCTGCTACTTTTAATAAAGCAGTATCCAGATGACTACAGGTGTTGTAAAAGGTGTTTCAAGCACTTCACGATCACTGTCACTTCGCCTGGTCTCTCGGAATCAATAAACACGAACACCTGCATACTTACGCCAATCTCGAAATATTTCCTATATTTGTTACGTTGCATAGAGCTTGTTATACTATCCACATCATTCCTTCTACCTAGTTGTTTCTTGCTGTTTTCGTTTTCTCCTTTCATATTGTTTGTTAGTTTCGTTGTGGATAAACGGACAGAACACTGATCTTCCGGAGTATTTGCAAGTTCGAGTAGACTGTGTACACTGCACAGTGTACGAGGTTTCTCTCATGCAAAATGGTGAAAATCAGTTCTAGAATAGCTAAGGTGCACAGAATACAAGTTACAAGAGTTCCACCTCATTTTGGATGATAAATATCAGTTCTGAAATGTTTGAAATATTCACACTCAAGAAACAACTGCTCATTCTAAGAGTCACACTAACAATTCTTCCTCCTCAAAAACAACAGCTTTCAAGGCTCCACTCTCGTGCTCCAATGCAACCAATCGCAACTTGGGTTACGGTTGCTACGATTCCCCGGCCTGCCAAATCTCTCTTGTGAAGGATTCCACATACACACTCTAATGCAACACTGCGCCCCAAGGATAATCCCGGTTGCTGTAACACGAATTCACGGCCTGCGGAATCACTCTTGAATTCGAATTTTTCACGCGGCAGGGAGTGTAATGACTGGGTGATGGCCTTCTTCTCACGTGAACTTTTCTAGTCTTCTATCTCTTTCTGCGTGTCCATAATACGCATTGTTGTTTTGAAGTAACTATTTCATTGAGGGGAATGTTTTCATCCTCCATTCAAGGCAAACTTTCTTATGTCCAGGAATGCTAAATGTGCCCATGTTGTATGTTGTCATGTAAAAAGACATCATTTCATCGAAAATATCCAAAACTTGGATTTCCCTTTATTCTCGTCTCACACTCAAGTTCAGCGGGATGACCTCTTGCTCAGATTGTCTTTTTTTGCTCAAATTCTCTTTTTTTGTACTTCCTTAAGCCTTACTAGATACTCTGTGTCCGCTTTTCTCTTCCTAAGCAATAATGAAATGTGGGCCGCTTTGTGTTGTTTGTGATGCTTTTTGTTTGTGGTTTTGTTGTGCTTAATTAGTGCTATCTCCTTTGTCACACAACTTGCTCTGAGGCATTGCGAATGTTCCTTTTATGTTTTTTTGACATTTTTATCAATTATTAGATGGCTGTAGAAGCCCGTGGTCGCTTCGCGCCGACTGGGCTTCGGAGGACGGTAGCGAATCGTTCGTTGACCTCCGTTCCACTATCGCGCGCCTCCTCGTCGTCGATGCTGAAATCTGAGATGGTCACCAGTCCTTACCCATTACAGGTCAGTTGAAAAGGGTATTCCTTCAAGCTTGCTTCTACTTCAAATCGTGAAGATTTCGAGGACCGTTCGGAAAGTGAGCCTAATGTCGCAGTGTTTTGGATTTCTGTCTCTGTTGGGAAATCACAACACCATGTGTCATCAATCAGGCGATCTTTTGTGTCTGCCGAATACAGCGGACCCCTCTTTCAATGCTGAGTGAAACTTCGCAATGGTGGGACGTTCATTCGCCCACAGTAATCAGGGGCCGTATGCTATACTCCCCCTCGAGGGGAGGGGTCCCCTTCCCCGTATGCTACACTTCCCCCGAAGACTTTGGGGGAGACGCCACGCCTACCAAATTAGGGGGAGAGCTCCCCCAACAACAAGTGTTGGGGAATACATCCCCTGGAACTGTTTTTAGTTTATTTCGCATTTGTTTTGAACTTTTCTTTATTTTTTCATAATACAGAAACATTCCTAACCACTCTACTGGTTTTTTTTCATCTCAATACTTTTTACACAGTGTTTGGAGAGCTATTCTATGCTATTGTCTGACCGCACTTTTACACTTTCAAAAATGATCATTTCTTCATTCTTAGGATTTATTATAGCTTTTTAGCCAACGTGAACGTTCTCTTTTCAATCTTAATAAAACATATTCAATTCTAATATAAAATATATATGATTGCATTATAACAATAATAATGTAGGCCGTATATTATATACAGCAATAATAATATAAGTTTTATGAGTTCACAACCGTTGCTTCCCAAACCATGCAGAGGTCGCCTCTATGAAAGAATAAAACTCGCGCGCGTTTGTCTAAGCACATTTCATTGGGGCGCTCCATTTTATTATGTTTATTTCACCCTTTGATCTTGGAGATTTCCTACATTTCGAAAATTTAGACTAGAAAGTATTTTATCGAGCGCGATTTCAAAAATGTTGAAAATTAATGTGGCCACACCCATAACCTTGATTAATACAAAATCAGCCTGAAAATAGCTTTATAATAATAGAACAAATGATTGCAATTGATAATCATCAGTCTTAGCTTGAGATTCTCCGAAATGTCAAAGTGCAAAGCCGGAGGCTGGATGTACGGACGACCTTTCCCCAAATTTGCGCCAGCCAACTCTGCGTCTCTACCGCTTCGGGGGATCCCTCGAGTATAGCATACGGCCGCTCTAGGGGACGTCCCCCTGGGGTGTCTTCCCCTAGAGGGGACCCTCCCCTCGAGGGAGAATAGCATACGGCCCAGAAAAGAGCACTTTTCTGCCTCTTCCTTCATTTTGCCCAAGGTACTCTTTTAGACTAACTGGGCAAAGTGAAGGAAAAGGCAGAAAAGAAGCCACCCGAAATGCCGTACAATGAACTCTATGCTTAACCGTGCTTGCAACGTGTAAGGCGAAGAAAGAGAGTGTTCGGACGACTACTCACTTTTTAGTGCATGCTCTTCCCACATCACCTCACCCTCACCGTTCGAAATGTAGAGACTTAGTAGCGGAACAATCACATCATTTAGTAGCAGCCAACTTTGGGCGGGGCCATGGGCCCGTCAGGCGGCTCTTTCCTCACGTATCTGTGAGCAGCGAAAGTAGTACAATGCTCCATGTTTGCGAAAAAGGACTACCGCGAAGGTGTCTGCGCATCAAGCGAGCGCGGCCGTTCTTTGAGCGAACATTTGGTGGATGCAAGTTGCAAGCGCCAGGGACAAAAACAGGTGGATATGTTAATCGAACTACCAATGAAAAGAAACGAAAAAAAAGCGTCGATAGCACTATATTAAGCCCCTCCATTTCTGAGCATTGTACACGACGGATAGTGTCATGTATGCATCGATTCTCGCTAATTTATAGTTTTCTTTATCTTGTCACTTCCGACATTGGCATCCTTGCTCTTTTCTGTCTTATCCCCTCTTAATCGCACGACCGGGTAGATCTTGGAAATAAAAGTAATATCAGACAAAGGACTTAGCATAAGCTACCTTGCAATCTGGTTCATAGTTCACTTTCGTAATGCTTATAACGGCAAGGACTGAGATCTTTTTTGTTTGCCGTGTCGGACACCGCGTCTTAATGTTGGGATTCAAATTTCTTTGAACAGGGAAGAATCTGACCATTTTTCCTAGGAGGTGCATAAATGAACTCTCTAAGGTAAAGCAAGTGATTTTTGAATTTTTTTTTCCAAAGGTTGGCACAAATATTAGGTATCCTGGGAAGCTCTCAGCGTTTTGAGTCTCATCGGATTTAATCGAAATGAGCACCGTTCGAATCGGCGCATTTTTGCCAGTGTGACACCAGTCGATCCCATCAAAGAAAAAACTGGGTGGTCGAGAATCCACGAAATTCACGAAGGCTTTCTTTGCCTGGTCCCTTTTGTTTTTGCCAGGTTTTTGGTGAAGTATTTTTCAGCAAGGAAGTTCTGAAAATGCTCGAAAAGGTGATAGTCGGTTGGTGGAAGGTCTGGAGAATATGGCGAGTGAGATAAAACTTCAACCCCCCAATTCGTTCAATTTATGGGTGATTTGTGAAACGTGTGGGCGGGCGTTGTCATGCAGTAGAAACGGACTCTCTCTGTTGACAAGTGCTGGCTGCAGCTGACGCAGTTTTCGGTACATTTCGTCGATTTCTTCACAGTAGGACTCCACTGCGATGGTTTCGCCTGGTGACTAAAAGTTATAGTGGATCACGTCAGCCCATGACCACCACACTGACCATAATCTTTTTTCGTGAGGATTCGGCTTTGGAAATTGCCTCGGTGGTTCGTCGAAATCCAAGCACTGTCCGGAACGTCTCCTGTTATCATACATGATCCACTTTTCATCGCACGTGACAATTCGGTCCAAAAACGGGTCGTTCTGTTGCGCAAAAGCAGTGAAGAAGAAACCTTGAGGGGTGCCAATTTCTGCCGGTCACTCAAACTGTGGGGCACCCGCTTGTCGAGTTTTTCACTTTCCTAATGCGTTTCATAGCATCCGCAACAGTGGATTTGCCAACGGCTAGCTTTTCTGCAATCTCTCGAACTGTTTGGGATGGGTCAGCCTCCACAAACGCCTTCAAATCCTTGTCAGGTATTGCTTAGGTCGAGCGCTACGAGGTTCATCTTCAAGGCTGAAATCTCCAGAACGAAATTTGTCGGTTGTCACACGGTGCTTTCTCCAACACTATCGGGTCTCCATACCTGGTTAATCTGTTGAGCTGTCTCGATAGCGGAGTGACCCAATTTGTAGTCGAAGAAAAATATCGCCCGAAGTTGCTCTTTTGACATGCTTCAAAAAATCTTGGGGAAAAGGGGGTTTATCAGGCAATGGTGAAACGGCAATTATACCATCAGATAGCGCAAAAAAATTCTCTTCAGGATGTACTACTGAGACGCAAGGGAGAATGAGTTTTCAATCAGCTATGAATGTCCAAAAAATAGTAACACAAAACGCTGAGAACTTTCCGGACAACCTAATAGCTTATGAGAGGGGGAAATTCGCGAATTTCTGCACACTCCTGTAACGTTACCAGATGCATTTTGAAAACACATCTTGCACGAATCGGTATACCCACCCGAAAGCTTGTTCCGCTCAAACAAACTCATTTTTCCTGGCTTATAATCTTCGTAGTTTCCTCCACTAAATGCGGTCCAGTTCAAAAAAAAGAGCAAATGGCGGAAATGGAGTTGGCGGTATTTTGTAGTTTCAAAAAATTTACGGGCTTTCGAAAAATGCTGCACTCAGAACTGCAGTGCTGGTTCCTCATATGCAGGTAGTCAATGTACCGATGCAACCTTTCTCAATGAAATACTAGGAGTGAATTTCGCTCATGAATTCTGGAGAGAAAATTCGTTTCTGAGCTTGGCGAACTCTTATACGCCAGAGGAAAACATTTGTGCTCGGCGGGAGCAACAGAAACCAACCTGGACTTGATGGACTTTGCACTGAAGAACCACCCCGTCAATGAGTAGTTGGGATCCTTTTTTGTACAGCATGGCCGGTACTGCAGCCACACGAGCTGCTATTTTCGTCACTCAAAAGTGGCTAATGCGAAAGTGAACTATGAACCAAATTGCAACGTAGCTTATGCTAAGTCCTTTGTCTCACATGACTTTTATTTCTAACCAGGGAGGTCGTTCAGGACGTGGCGCGTTTTTGAAAACGCTTTTTTGCATGATGTGGGGGTCACGAGCCTAGAATACCAAACTGACGTTAATTTTTCCTGAACGCCTCTGGGAATACCAAAAAAGCAGTGAAAAACAAGTCTGTGGAAACCGATTGCTTTTGAGCCTCTACGGGCTCTAAATCACTTGCAGCTTTGCCCAGTTGCTGCCTGTACGGTCCTTATAAAGGTACTACTGATATCAAAGAGAAAAATAGTCGCCAATGGGGTCTTACTTGTGGCACATAGTTAATAGTCGACGGCTTGTTTTTAAAGGCACCCGTTCGCGACCGCAAAAATTGCGAGAAAGCGGGAACTCGAAATCGGCACATAAAAAGTGCTAAGTTATCTGATATTGCGAGAAGAGGTCAGCAGAAAAAGCAGTCCGAAATATTATACAGAAAGAATAACATAGTGGCACCTAGCTAGTAGCTAGCACCGGTGAGGGTCGGCATTGGGCGCTAAGGTTCTATGGGCCTAATTAGTCAGCTTCTAGTAGAGTTCTTGTCGATTTTCACATTTTAAATAACGCAGCCTCAAAAATTGGCCTTAGCGGATCGTCCCGACCACATTTGAGAGGTCATAGCCTTATTTTATCGCGGAATGTGCGCTTTAAATGTTTCTTCAAGCTAATCGGAGAGAGTAACCAGCAATCAACGAATGGATGGCCGCTAATGGTAGGGCGTGGAGGATTCTCAAGCTGGCGGTGGGGTGGGGTTGATGGTTGACCCCTCGCCTTGTGAGTTTTTCGCATGTTTTTATGTTCCCTTCTGTTCTCAGCTTCCTTTTTTGGCACTGGAGTCGCTATATACACTAGTTTTGAGGGCCATTAAGGGCCCCCTTCTGAGCTCCATAAACAGTTGCGATCGACGACAAGAGTAAGTGCCAGAATCGTGATCAGGACCATTGCGATTACGACCTATTAGGCAAAGCTTTCGGCCAAAAAATAAAAAAGTAGCCGCGATGTACGTAGGCGGATGACGTGTGGGGTCGCCCGGGCAGCCGTATCGCGAGTTTGGTGTCATAAGGTCTATTTCATACTTGGCATGGGCATGGTGGCGATTGCGACACAGGTGAAACATCATCCTGGACTATTTGTCCCCCCCCCCGCGACTGGCCCGCGTCGAAGCCGAAATGTCGTCCTCCAGGGCCCTACCAAGAGAAGCGAACTCACCGATTCCCTTCTGAACTTTTTTCAATGACACGCCCTGGAGGAATGTTGACCATTTCTTCTTTTGTTGTCGCCTGCGAGCGCGGTCTATCGGTTTGCTAAGTGTTTTATCGTCCCGTACGCGCTGAATGAGAGGTTTCGGTAACCGCGCGAGCAAAAGTAGACTTCAACAGAAGTTGACTCTTGTGGAGCATAACCCAATACACAAACTCAAAAAGGAGCCAGCCAAGAATTTTTTGGCCGGGGAACTTCGTTGTCCATATAGGGGGCTGACATCATGGTCCTGATTCCACGGGACGCCGGGATCTGAACGCTGTGTGTTCTTGGGCGTTAGGACGGAGCAATCTGGAACCAGAAAGGCCCTAAGAGGCCCTAAACGACGTGCACATAGCACTTCAGTGGAAGAAAGAAGGTGCTCCAAAAGTGGTGATATGGCATAATCGTGATCGGGGCACCTGGAATATACATATGAAAGGATCAACTTTCGGAAAGAGTTTTTGCCTATATGGTAGTCGAAAAATCGAAATTAGTGTGTAGTAGCACCGACATTATGGGATATAAGTTGTTTAGAATGATGCCTCCGTCAATGGTAAGATATCACGAAGTGAAAGAATTCAATCACCAGTAATCGGTAAAGAAAAGCGAGAACAGACGGAACATAAAGGTGAAATGCAAAAACTCACGAAGGCCGAGGGAGTCGGAACCGTCAACCCCCACCACCACTGCAGCTTGAGATCCTCACCCGCTATCAACACTAGGGGGTGAACATACCATCGTCTGTGTGCTGGCGATGGGTACCCTCTCCGCAATTTCTGATTGAAGAAAGGCATTAACCAAGCCGTCATCCGTCTTAAAGTATGCTGCCCACAAGCGTAGAGGACCCACCGTGACGTCGCATTAGGCACCTAATATTTCGCTCTTTGATACCAGCTGAGTACCGAGTTTATACAGGACGCCTCAAGGGCAGCAACTGGCAAAGTGCAAGTGATTTTAGAGCCCTGGAGGCCGAGAAAAAGCGAAATCGTTTCCAACGACTTTACTTTTTCACAGGTCCCTTTGTATGGTATTTCCCGAGAGGCGTTCGGGAAAAAATCGAGAAACGGTCTAGTTTGGTATTCTAAGCTCCGACGTATAAGACAGAAACGAGACAAGAGGGGATTACTTACTCTCAATTTAGGTCATTGCCCATTCCAACGTGCCGCTGGCCTTTTTCTTTGTGGAATAAAACAAAGTGGGAGAATTTAGATCAGGAAAGTGATGGATTTCTGAGCTTGTAGGATGAGTAAATCTCTCACCGAATGACGCCGCTTTCGCAGCGCGCCGAGGCCTTGTGGACGCTCTGGTACCTTCGATTTTTCAACATAAGTGTGAGTAAATGGCTGTGTTGCCAATTTCGGCAAATGAGGCAGAAAGCATTGTACGCGTCTGCGATTTGCGGAGTAGTACTCCTCAACTGAATGGAACAGTTGTAATCGCATGGCTATTAGTGACGCGAATCGGGGGGCGATTGAAGCCCAGGTCTCAGTATTGTTTTGTGTACCGAACACTGATTCTACAATACAGTTACTTGCGGGTCTGGATACTATGACGAGCAACGGTGGCCTTGCCTGTAGTTGTGTGGTAGGCATCCATTCCTGTCGATCTGAATGCCGAGGAACAAGGCAATAATGCACCGACAGTGACGGGATTTGTTTCGTGTATAGAGCCGCTTGAAAGCCACATTGGTTCGAATCCTATTGCTATGATGATCATCCCACTTGCCGCCGCCCACGTAACTATTCATCGGGTAGAAGACTCGGTGGGCGGACCTGTCTCATGCTGCTGTCGATCTCGACCAAAATCTGACGAATATGTGGAGTTTCGGCGCTCGGACGGGTCCGAGGACCCACCCCATATTTCATCTAAGGCCGTGGGTGCGTTGTCACCAGTTGTTGAGTGGACCATCTCATGCTGGAGACAGTTAGTGCTAGAGGTATAGGAATCGCGGATAAGCTGGGGCGTTTGTGCTTGGTATACAGAAAAAGTCGGGTACCGGGCGCATCGACGGAACTGGCGCCAGCGCGCTCGTCTGATCATGCCATACAGTTTATGCGGACACAACTCCGGCAGCAGTGTGCAGCTGGGACATGTCAAGACTCGGCGGGGAGGAACCCAACCCGTCTGCGAACGGAGGCAGAGGGTCGCAGTTGTGCGTCCTGTGATGCAGATAAAGTTCAGTGCGCCGCAGCGTGACTTGGCATGCTCACCCTTCTTTCCTTGTAGGGCGCGATGACAATTGATCGGGAACATCCACGACAACAAAGAAGCGTGATTTTGTTCTTGTCATTGCCATTGTACGTAGCGTCGCTGTGAACCACAATCTTCCACCGTGTATTTCGAGAACACGCGTTACACCCAACTATGATTCCGCGGCGCAGCGGTCAAATTATTGAAGGCGCGAGGCGGCGACTTTCCTCTTATGTACGTCAGCTTTGAAAACCGGCGGCAGCGATTTTCACGCATCGGGCCTCTTTTCAATTTCCTCGAGAAATTCTCTGAGGCTAGGTTCGGCCAAATTTGTCACAGATGACACACAGCTTAAGGTACTCAGCTTCCAAAGGTATAGTAGCCTATGCTCTATCCCCTTTGCTTTTCTGCCCATCCCTCTATATGTAGGCGGCAAGGTTTGAATGGGATGACCTAATTATATGCGTCACAAGTGCTCCTCATTGTATCAAAAAAGGATTTTTGGTCACACTTTTACTGCAAAAAAATCAATCTGAAATTTGTGGCGTTTTCCAGGGTGGCGATGTAAGTCGCTGGATCTAGAAAGTCGCAAGCGATATGAAGAGCTTCGGATAGACATTCGAAAATTAGGCGGACGAATTGTAGACACAATAAACGAGGACAAATTGCCTTTTGTTGTTATATCTGACCATCCAACTGCTACTCGATTAGAAATGATGAAAGGGATCTACACCAAGAATACAGTAAGTTGATCGACTTCTTCAACCTTTTGGTTTTCACTTATTCCCATCTCCGATAACTAGAATCCCAGACGCAAGTCCGTCAGTCCGTTAGTGGGGGGAGGGGACATTTGAAGGGCTCTTCTTGTCAATTCGGGATTGCCTCAATGGAGGTGAGAATTTGCTGCAGTCTGGGGGTAAGGTGAGTCAGTTTCCTTGTGTGAGGAAAGATTTCACTCCGCGTTATTCGCTGTTTTACGGGAGCCCTTCGAATGTCCCCGCCTACTTCCCTATTTTGCCTCAAAGTTTCTAAAAAGTTATTTGATATATGATGTTTGTAAAAAGTCAGCATACTGTGCTATCAAATTTTTTCTGTTCTTAGCGCATTGGAGACCTACCTCTGCTCTTAAAAGAGGCCGTACGTTGCCATGTCAAAGTGCGATCGTATGTGACATTTCAAGAGCAATTCACACGGTTCAAAGCACGGATTCGTGCTGCGAAATCGTTATCGAACGCGCCGCAGAAAAGGGTCTCCAAAGTGGAAGAGGTGCAGGTGAGCATTCCGCTAACATTTTGCTTTGCTGTACTATTTTTTCCTTCTCCATAAACGAGTTGATGGTTCAGCTGTTTTGGTTTGCGAACGCTTGTTACTCAAGTTTTTCTCAATTCGGAGTTCATAAAATTTCAGAGAGGAAAAAAGGTACGAAGGTTAAGGAAACCGTTCATCAAATGGCAGGATAGTCGAAAAGTTCATGCTCCATCATACAAGGTATGTGATATTTTTACCTGAAATCTTCATTGTCAGATGTTTGCAAAATTTTCCAGGAGTGTTCCACGCCGCGATGGACCACGGTGTATTTCGGGCCGGCTGCTGGAAACTGTGTATTTCGCCGTGTGACAGCCGAGCAACTGGAGAAGAGGTCACGTTCTAGCAGAACTGTGTGGTTGCTCATCTATCGCTCTCATTTTGTTACAGAAAACAAAGAGAAAATGAGGCATTGATTGAAGAAGATTCTGATCCGCCTAGTTCACCCGGTAGAGAAAGAAGTGCTAAGTCCGGGAAGTCAGTGAAGGTAAGAGTCAGCAGTTTTTTAAAGATTATTTCCTGTTTTATGTTCATGTTTTGATTTAACCAAGCGCAGTGGTGGACTATTTTTGTTATTCTCTCTTCTCATTAATACGATTTGTTCTTAGATGAATCGCACCGTGAAGACTCCAACGAACAAGTTTTGTGATCTGTGCGGTAAAACTTTCGAGGATATGGAACAGGTGACCATATTACTTTACCTAAAATCCATGATCGCCTGGTAGAATCCTTTTCGCGTATGCGATGAGCAGGTCAGCAATCCGCCTTTTTCCGATCCCCATAGTATACAGATGCCCGCTTTAATTGCTTGTGAGGTTATAAGCTTTGCCCTCACCCGCGACTGCCTAGTCTCTCGGTCGCTCTCGCTGAGCATCTTTGCTTCTCTATCCACAGCGTGCTCATCCCATACTGAAATCATCCGAATCCCGTTTGGGGCGTTGTTTGAAGTCTTCGCTCCTTACAAATTTATTTTGAAATTGAATCGTCCACGAACGAGTCGAGTGAATCCCCTGGTGGCTTGATCGCTGAATTTTAGAATTCGAAATATTTTCTAAATCTGATCAGATTTTCTTGCAGCACTACGAGTCCAGGGAACATGCAGTGACTGCAACGCGCCCTGGTGTTTATGATGAGGTCGATATGTGCACGGGAGCTGTTGTTGATTATGTGATTGTGAGTGTTTTGCTTCCAGAGATTCAATCGCAGCACACATAGGTTTACTGTAAGTTTGCATTGTAAGTATGTTGCTACGGGAGTTTACGCGGGCTGGGGATGAGAATACCGGTGAAACAAGAATGTCTGGTTCTTCCCAAGACTGAGTCTTTTTGGCAAAAGGTCGCTGTCTTGCTGGACAGGCGGCACACACCAGCGTACTAGCGCTGCGCTACCGCGCTCTCACCTCCCACTTCCCTGGGTAGCACCGCAAGCTTCGGTTTTCTTGGCGACCAGATATATTATAACTCATGTTTTTTTATTACAGTTTTCTTCTTTACCCCTAGTTTGCTTCCTTTATGATTCAGTGTCCCGCTGCGCCATCATTTGTACGAATGCCAGAAATAGTCCCCGACGAAGACGAACCGATCTTTCCATTTGATAGCACATGGGAGTACGAGTATAGTGAAGGCAACTATCAGTGTACTTTGCTGAATACGAGGTCTTAATAGAAGGTGCGAGGATAAGCTGACGGCCACATCTGTCTTGACACTTTTGTATAGCTCATCATCATCATCATGAGGTGGCCTTCTGTACATATCGGTTTGTTTAGTAAAATCAGTTTCGAACTTTTGTTCTTAAGAGTACTGTGATATTGAGGTATTGCTGAAATCTTTGGTATACTCTCCTTGCATGGCATTGCTCTTCCTGAACTACTGAACTGATAGGAACAAAGCGAGCCGAAATTTTGATGACTCCATGCCAGGAGACTCTGCCAAATGTTTTCGACCTTGCCATTGTTTGCTTGTGTCCGGGCCAACGTACGCTAGTTACTCTCCTGATACATGGATGAAGTTTCTTGTTTCCTATACGCTGCCGCCTTTCCCTTCTACTAGGTAGCGTCACGCTGCTTGAACGGTGAGCTTGCTTCACCATATGCTCAATTTGACCATGTACGTGTTCGTCGCGTTCATCGTTTATTTTTGTTTGTTATAGTTGTGCATTTTCCAAAATTTTGCTTTTGTGTAGGATTTCATTGTGCTCATGTCGTATAGGCCGTTCTATTTTGAGCCGGAACTATTTTAGTACTGTTGACTGATATGGGTCCCCTTAGACTGTTTTGTGCCTTTCGGTTGCTGTACATGAAATCGGGTTCTGCTGGATCCATCGTGTTATAGGTTGTGAGTGAATCTATGCTTCTCAAAGCGCCTTCGATAAAGAGATTCTGATTTTCCATTAATTTTTTATTGGTTAAAGAAATTAAAGTGTATTGGTATTTTGGTGAGTTAAACCACCCCCAACAAGTCAATGTTTCGTGGTGTAGTTCATTACTGCATTGTATCGCATCGCAAACCAGCATTCTTAGATAGTTGACTCGGCATAGCACTTCGGCGTCATTACACTCGGGTTATGGCAACCTCCGTTCTATATACTTTTCACTCGCTTATCCGAAAAATCGACATATAGTGAATACCAAACGAATTGCAGGTGTTGAAGATCCCTCTCGAGCTGCGTTTATTACTCGATAGTTTTAATTGCGAACTATCTTTCATTCTAGCCTTTCCTGAGCGAGCAGGTCTCGAAATGTTTTTTTTTTGACCATTTCAGGCTCTAGCGAAGGCGAAGACGTCGAAACGTAGGCCTTCAATAAAGTTGCTCAATTTTGGAAAGGCTAGAAGAAATACAAGGACTATATACATCATGCTAAGATTGCAAGAAGGTCGAACATGGACTACCTTTCATTCACTTTGTCAGCGTTTATCTTCGATGAGCAAGCGCTTTAGTCACACGATTGCGGCCTACAGCGCTCCTCCGCTAGCCTGTGGATGGCTGCAAATGAGCAATAAAGGTGCTTACTAGATGTTATTGGATTAGCAGTCACAGCGTTCAACACTCGCATGATGTGTGGATCGAGCCCTTAAATCGCTCAGATTGCGAAGCATAATCGCGGCCCCAACGGTTCTCAAAACCTAAACTAGAAGAAAAACTATAGGCCGAGTATTGTGCTGTCTCGGAGCCTCATGGTTGTCTGAGTGTTTGAAAACATTAAGAAGTTCAATAAAGCTCATCCCGAAGAGTTCAAAAGACGATTCAAAATGCGAGCCAAAAATCCTAGATTTTTCGAACCCATTGCGTATTTGAACCCTTTGGGGTAATTTTTTGGACGCTTCTCCTTGTTTTTAAATATTAAGGTATCGACTGTTGAAGCTTCTCAGATGAAGCTATAAAGTAAATGGTTTTGGGAAAAGTACATGACCTTCTTGAATTGACGTCAAAGTGCTGTGTTGAATACAAAACGCACGGACTCGTCAGCGAGGCGCGTCCTCGGCATGTCCGAAGCCCCCGGCAACGTGACTTAGATACCCGGGTGGGCGTGGCCACAGGGGAAAGGCTTCGAAATGGACCGGTGTTTCCCAAATTTGTGCTGCAATAGATATTAGACGGGAGCACCGTTTACAAGGTAAACGTTCCTATTGTCTTCAAGGGTGCTTAATGTTGATTTCATGATCATACGTAAGACCTGATAACCACTTTTTCGCCTCTGAATGTATACCTTTGCAAAAAGCATAAATTTCAATCTAAGTTAATTCTTCCTCTCGGAATTTCTTAGTTCAAGCAGTAGAAACACACAGCGGTTTAATAGAAGGAATTATCGTCTCCCAAGCTCGAGGAGAAGCGCCTGAAGCCTAATTATACATGCGTCACGTCAAGCCAGTCGCCTATTTGGCCGACGCCCACCGGGTATCTAAGTACACGCAACCGCGAAGCCCCCAGCCGTCAAAGCGTACCGGTTTCCCCGTCGGGGATGGGATTCAGGACCGAAAGAGGTCAATTCTTCCATGCTCAACGTAAAATGCAACTTGCGGCGGCGCAGACGTGCTGAAAGCCGCTTCAGTACCCCAATACCGTTTACACTGTCGCCATTTAATTATAAGTTCAGGTTGTCAGGCTGCGTACAGTACCACCGAATGCGCGTGAGATCAAATGTATTGGTCGTGAATGCACACAATGGGACTCGGGACTGCGTGGACCATTTGTAATCTGGCCGCGGGGCCAGTGAATGCCTGGGTCGGGCGGGTCGCTGCCTGGGTGGCCGCCCCACCCCGGAGCTTCATTCACGGCCAATACATTTGATCTCACGCGCAATTTTCGGGGGTACTGTAGGCAGCTGACAACCTGAACTTATAATCTTGTCTGACCGCCATCTGCGCAGCGCTCCTGGCCCGTTGCCAAGTAATTGCGCTTAGTCTTGTAATTGTCTTGTAATACAAGTAGAACACGAACTCCTATTGCGGATAACATTTGAGGTGTTGCTCATGGTGCAAAGTGCGAATCGAAGATGATGAAGAGAGCCAGAACTCTAGAGCAACTGTGGTGCTTTTGCCATCTCCGAAAGCGCGCATTCCCACCAAACATGGAAATAAAAGCGGCCTAAGCGTCTCACTTGTTTATTCAAAGTCTTTTTATGGCTTTGGAGCAGGAACCGCGCCAAATTTCAAAAATTTACACCGGTTTCGAACTAATTTACATTCACTTAGATTTTTTATTTACAATTTATTCACCTCTACATTAGTTACTCTTCAATTCCAGCCTTCCTCGTCTTCATCATCTTCGATTCGGACTTTGCAGCATGAGCAACACCATAAATGTTGTCCGCATATGGAGCTTGCGTCATAACTGTATTCAATTCTAGTCGCAATTACAAGCCTTGGCAAAGTGCCAGGAGCGCTGCGCGCGACACGCGCCGCGCGGAGGCGGTCAGTATAAACAGGATCGGAATATTGCGGCAGCGTTCATATCTGAGCCATAAGTTGCATTTCAGGCGGAGCATGGAGGGTTTAAACTATCCCACGGTTCTGGATCCCCATCCCCGCGCATGTTCGAACAGGAAAACCGATCCGCTTCGACGGGGCTCGTTAGCCACGGACATGACAAGGACGCACCTCGCAGTTGAGCGTCGTTGTGTCTTTAAGTCAACTAGATAGGATCAGAAACTGGTTTGTGTACGATGCCACAATCAGATTTTCTCAACTACAACTTCTCCCCTTATTCCTTGGCAGGAATGGCACAGTTTGAATGAATCAGCAGTGCTACGCATGCTAAATCGAAATAATCCTTGACTCTACACTTTTGTGGGATATAATAATACCGTTAAAGCAACAATTGTGGGAAGTATCTTCCAGTTGTCCTTAGATTCTAAGAAAACTCTAGAATGATGGGCGGGATCAGCGTGTGACTTTATGGAAACTGAAAAATTTATTGAAAATCACCAAATTCTACAGAAATGCATGATTAGGAAGCTATTAGGAGATAATACAAGATTCCATGAATAACGAAACCGTTCAAGGAAACACATCACAGAGAAAAGAACATCTATCAGTGAGTAGCGCTGTCAGAACTGCGGAATAGGATGCAGAAAAGCGATATGGTGAATAGCGAATACGCGTAGAACAGGAGAGATACACATATTATATCCCTCAAGTCCGGTAGGTAAGTCCGGGCGACATCGCAACCGCCACACACTCGAACAGTAAACGGGATGCTGTAAGTGGGAACCGATTCTCATTTCCAAAAATTTTGATTTGGAAAATACACCAACAGAAGATGTGACCATAAAAAGAGAGTGAAAGCTGGATGGTTGGAGAACTGATTAGGGATCGAATAATAGAAGTTTGGAACGAACAGCAATGAGGGAAGACCCTCCGAGAAAAGAGTTCATAAGAATTTTGAAAATGCGTTTAAAGACAGCCCCCGCGCTCAAGTAGTACAGGTTCGCCCTTCCTTGTGCAGATAGTTCAGCACCCAAGCTAGATACTGTCCCACTCTCGCGACTCCACAGTGAGCGAGGAGCGAGCTACAGCCGCTCAAAGTTCTAGTTCTAACGCCCGCCCAGTCGGACCGCCCCACTTGCTAGCTGCCCTCTGACGGAGAGCCGCTCAGTTGTTCTTTGTTGGGACGGCGGACATTGATCGTAACTGCATGTATTTTTTGCTGACCGCGCTCGTGCCCATTAATAATTCAGCTCTCCTTCATCACATTTTATTCATAGTCAACTGCAACCCATCTCGTGAGATAAAACGCGTAAAAATCACGAATGATGCAATTTCTGCGGCGCAAAAGCTCGACATGCACCAAAAGAGCCGCACACTTCAGTAACCCCAAATTCGGACCCCCCCCCCTTTTTGAATTTCTCTTTTCAAGTGTTTTTCGCTCTTTTTTTGTTGTTTTTCATATTATTTTCTTTGAATTGGATGTTGTCCACTAGTGGAAAATGCCATAAAGCGATTTGTGAGCCAGTGGTTGCCCACGGACCGCAGGGCGGTGTAACTGTAAGGGAGTAATTTTGTTTATGGCGTTCTTGAGGGCCCTTGTTGCTTTTTTTCTTCATTGAGGAATTACTTGCCACTGTTTCACAATTGATCAGCAATTGTCCTTAACACTTTTATCGCGGGAGCTGTCTTTAATTTCGTTCATTGTGAAGACAATGACGTGTCAAAAAATAAATTCAAGTCAATCGAATGTATATTCACCTGTCAGAAAATCGAAACTGAAGAAAAAAAAACAATGGAATACAAATGGGATGTGCCATTAGGTTGCGTTTCTACTTGCGACACTTCAGACTAGAAGGATGACAATACAAAAATCCTCTAACAAGCCCTGAGTCGTAATCGACCCTAATTTGTTGTAACTTTCCCATGAAGTTCCTTTTTGAAATTCCTTTTGAAAGAGCTTCTAATAGAGTGAAGAATACTCTTCACGTTGTTTGCTGTTCTGTTATCTAAGAACATCAAATATTTGTCTCATCAATACCACGATCATCCACTATTTACTGTTTCGTAAATCTTCTAGTGATGCCTTCTGCAAATCAACTTTTTTAACTTACAGCGTCCCATTTAGTGTTCGCGCGCGCGGCGATCGCGATGCCGCGCGGACTATTCTACTGGACTTCAGGGTACATTACATAGAGTTCTTTCGATTAGTGGATAGAAAAACGGACTTATACAGCTCTGCATCAAGGACTGTAACAAAGATATATAACAGTTAACTAAAATATGATCGCTTCAAACAGGTAAGAGGCCCGGCACCCGACTTGTGACGGAATCGCGCACGTGGGAAGCCATGCCCCCCTTCGAGCTTGAAAAACCTTGACAAAAGAAATATCTGTTGAAAGCGAGATGGAAGAATTTCATGTTTATCAGCTTTCAGTTTCTCCGCGAAAATTCTGATTCGGTCAAAATGCAAATTAGATGAGATACAAAGAAACCTACCTATGAAGACCTTATGGTTGTCTTGATTATAGCAATGGAAAGCCAATAATGCTCAGCAGCGTGGGTTGCGCATGTCAGAACTACATGGCGAACGGACAAAGACAATCCCTTTTTTTACAAATCCACACGATCTATCATATCAAGGTAGTAGGCCAGACTCAGTTGTTCGATCGCAATAGGTATGTAATGACCTGGCCAGAGACAGTTATGTTTGATCGCAATAAGTAGATAACCATCTTTCTTGGGAACAAGTGCCGCATCGCATCGTCGCGCGCGTCCAGTGCCGTTGGCCCTAGACATGACGCTACGAAGACTGCGCACCTCAATGAAAATAGCGTCGTTGTTCCCTGCTATTGCAGAAAAGTAAGAATAAGATATAACAACCACCGACGAGATCTAGCAGAACTAAACCAGACATTTAACGTTATCGCAAAAGAGAAGATCATCTAGAAATGGTAATAAACTAGCACAGAGTTATGTCAAGAGCGCATAAAAACTAGTAGGTCATGCTTGAATGGAGAGAGCTAAATCATTACAGAGTACATTAGATGATCGTCAGTTTTCAAATCTACCGGTTATTTCTAAATGCAAGTAAATCTATGTATGGTACAGCGTGTAAATGGCTTCCCTAGCAGGCATTGACGTGCTACAATTCACTCAATATAAGTAGCATAACAGCGAAAATTCTAGAAAGTAAAGTCGCGCTCATACTTCGCAACTTGAGCAATTTGGGAATTACGAATCCGTTCAGCGGCCAGTGGTTAAGCACGACCGGTCTCAAGCTAGAGTCTCGAAGTATGAACGTAGCCTTAGTCAGTCTGTACGAAGATACACTTCCATTATGCAACAATTGCTGGTCACTCCTCTAGTCAGCGCTTGACTCGGTAGTAAGCTGATGCAGACTTTCTTCCTCAGGCAAGGGGCGACGTTTCCAACGTGGATTCGCCACCAGAACTAGTACGCATAGGGCATAGAAGAATACACACACTCCGAGCAGATTAGCTACCAACTGCTGACCGCATAGCTCACGTCCTTTCGTCCAGCACCTAGAGGCTACTTCTTGCTACTTTGCACAAACTGCTTATTGAATGTCATTAAAACAGCAATCTCAAACAGCTGAAATATTCCGGAATACCGACTAAGCCGCAGGGGGATGAAAGCGGTATGTGCTTAGGGTACAGCACGGTGATGTGTGAAACGGCGGTTTCGTACGACCGCCTCATCCCGAGGAACGGTCGCGGTCGACCTCCCTCCTTTCCGTTTCTGATTGTTTGCTCTGATGGGAAGGATTAGATACGTAACGATTTGCAAGCGCTCGCGGCCGCGTTGAGGTCTCAGCAAAATGGCGCTGGAGCACATTTGAGCCTTAAAATTTTCATCCGAAGTGGCTCTTTTCGACAACTTCGCCGATTTGAGCCATTTCATGGCATTTTTGCTGCATCTCCGTCCGGGTGCGTCGTTAGGGGAGGAAACTCGTCCAAAGGGAGCCTCCTTGCCCGTTTTTTCGCCAAGTGTGTCGTTAGGTCCGCCCCCTGCCCCGCCCCACGCCGCATTCCGCACCGCCCCGCCGCGAGAGACCGCCGCGCGAAGAGCGGGAAAACTCGTCCGATCGCGCGGAAAACTCGTCCAGCCGCCGTCCCAGTGAGCCGAGTGTGTCAGTGGGCCCGGCCCGCCCGTGCCACCACGTCCCGAATCAAGCCCCGCCTACCCCGAAATCTGCCGCGGAAAACTCGTCCAACAGCCGCGGAAGCCAAAAGAGCCCCGGAAAACTCCTCTAGTGGGGCACCGAGTGTGTCAGTAGGTTCGCTCGTCCCCCCCCCCACCTCCCCCCCCCGCGCGACAGACCCCGCCACCCGCAGCGAGATACGCCGCGAGCGAAATCCGCCGCGGGAAACTCGTCCAAACGCCCCAGTGAGTGCGTCCGAACAGCCAAAAGAGCCGGCTTCGAGGGGAAAACTCGTCCAGTGCTCGTTAGGTCCGCCCGCCGTCCCCAGGTGAGGCCGAGTGGGTCAATAGGTCCGCCCACCGCGACAGACCCCGCCCCATCGCCCGCGACGCCCCGCCGCGCGCGGAGCAAAATGGCGCTGGGGCACATTTGCTGACATGGTGAAAATCGCGAGACTTCTAGTGCGGGTGATACCTTTTTCGAATGCGAGGCATTTGAGAAAAGGGGCGGCTTATCAAAGTGATGTGTCTAGTGTTGGGTTTCCTTACTCCCTTTTATCTGAATCATTCCTTGTTTTAGAAATATTTCTAATGAGTCTTAAATGGTAAGTCGCACGCGAATTTCTATGTATCGGAAAAAATAACCCTTTTTGTACGTAATATTCTGCAAATCTGAAAGCAGCTCTATATAGCGCAGATTCCCTCCTTCCGAAAATTATTACAGTTGTTTCAGAGACCCACCAGTAGAGTATATTTCAGATGGGTTTTTGATGTTTGAAATTTCGGGCCATTAAAAAGCGCGACTGATTGTGTGCCATTGTGAGAGCACTCCTTTGGAAACTTTGATATGCTTTTAAAATGCATATTCCGTTAAACCGAGTGAAAGCATGGTTAGATTATTATCGATCGATTCAGTTTGGGTGTGCGCTCCCATGCAGAGTTGGTGGAAAGGTGTAAGTTCTATTGGCAAGTGATTTTTCTGCATATATGCGAATGTTTCCATAGAGCCTGGAAAGATCGAAACGAACAAATCCGTTTGTGTTGCATTATTGATTCATCTACGTACTTACTAAGTTATGCAGACTGTTAATATTATAAGTTGAATATTTAATCTTTTGTAGTCATCCAAACATCCGGGTCCGCTACAGCACTGCCTCCGCTCCACAAAAACCTAGCATTGATACTTTTGTGGCGTTTGGTGCTCACTGATTGGCGTTTACGACCTCCCCCTCTCCTTAGCGGCCATGTACGACCCCCCTTGACGGGTTTCACATAACGATGCTGTAACCTGCATGTGCTTAGCGAGGGGCGTCTAGCGATCGATACGGTAGCTTATTACAGGGCACAGCGTTGATGGGGATTCCCTATGGGGGAGGGGTCGTATTTGGCCGCCAAAAGGGGAGGGGTCGTATTGGGCTGGAAAAATTTACGCTTTGCGGACGTTTTGGAGGGGGGTCGTATTTGGTCGTTGTTGGGAGGGGGGGGTCGTAATTCTGGCTAGGAGTTAACGTGGTTCACTTCATGAGTTTTATGACTTTTCTGTGTTATAGGTACTATGACGCCTGTACGATGTACGTCGCATGCCTACTACACCTCCCCCCCCCCCCCTCCGCTCGAACAACTTTTTCGCCGAGTATAAACCACAACGCACAGTCAGGCCATGTCAGCCATCGTACGAGCATGGGGGGGGGGTCCGTACCAGCCCCTGAAAAAAAGGGGGGGGTCGTAAAAGCTAGACCGAAATCCCATCGAATGCTGTGGGCCATGGCTTATTAAAAGGAAGGGAGCTCCGGGGTAAGTGAGCCACTTCACTTCGATTTTCACAATGGCAAGCGATCGCCTAGTTTGGAGATCTCTTTCCCTTGAATATTGGCGAGCAACATTGGCACAGTTGCTCTTGCGAGGCACACAGCGCCCAAAGTAATAAAAAGACGCTATGCGAACAACTTTTTCTAACTCACGTGTGATTCCACGCTGCACGTTCCAGATTCCACTACCACTGTGAGCTGTTAGCGGCGATGAAGATGATTATACCGAAAAGCTGATGGAATGGCATCACCAGTTCGCGGATCGGAATAGATAGACCAGGAGCGAAGAATGACACGAAGCCGATAAGATACTATGAACTCACTATGGCTTTATGAATCACGTGAAAGAAAACAAAACAAATAAAATAAGAACATCGAAACTGGGTGCGTGCCAGGAAATCCATGTTGCGGGCACATTGAGGAAGGGAATAGCAGCATGGGTGTGTGGCTCACCAAAGTAATAAAAGCGATGTCGCGCGCAGACTAGCAGAATATTTCGCTAGCTGAGCAAATTGAGGCGCTGCATTATCCCATGTTGAATAGTCAATTTCTAGGCGAATGATCCCGTTAGCAGGCGCCTATTTTGCTGCCTCCGCCACGGCTCAGATGCGCTCGACCGGCGTTGATCTGGACAGAATTTCGAGCACGCGACGCCAACACACCTTAGGGACATTCATACTTCGCGACGTTGAGAGTATAGGTGAGTAAAGGAATGCGCTTTAAACGAAGGTGTAAAGTACCGATCTGGTGGCATTCGAGAAAGCGTAGAGCAGGAGGTTGGGAAACGGGTGCTCAAAGGTAAATGGAATCGATCGGCTCCGTCGCTAAGCGAGGCTGGATTAATGGATAAGGAAAGGCGAGAATAGGCGCAAGGAAGTGTAGGTATCAATACGGTTAATTGAGAAAAGCGTCGAATAGAAGAACAGAGAATGCACGCCCTACGAGTGGATGTGAACCGGTCTATTTCATTTTTCCAACCCGCCAGCTTGATACTTACACCTTTTAGCGCAATTTCTTTNACCCCCGAGTAGCAAAATATGAGCACGGTCTCATTTGGATCTCCTTAACCACATCCTGAAGCTGAAGTCAGGAAATAATGGTAATAAGAGGAATATCCTCGAGTGGGAACAGGGTTCATCATTAGCTGGGAATTTCGGTCGAACCCACGCGACCCCTCCCCCTTCCTAGTTCCCTCCTCTAATACGATCGAGCTATCGCTATCTATTCCTATCGCCAACCCCTAAAAAAGTGGGGGGGGGTCGTACAAAGTCGACGAAATCCTCAACTAATGATGTGCCCTGGTGGGGGAAGTCAACAGCTGGGAAAAATTTGGCTCAGCGCCTCAAAAGAAGGCAGACACGACGCTCACCTCCCCCCCCCTCCCCAACCCCCTACCTCCACTTCTCCCAACAGCGACCAAATGCGACCCCCCTCTCCACCTTATAGCGCCCGTGAAACAAGAAAAATCAGCTATTAAAAATATTTCTCGGACCAAGACGACCCCCCCCCCTGCTGCGGAATCCCCAATGCTAATGCGCCCTGAGCGAAAACATCGTAACTCATTGTTCTTTGTTTTTATAACGAGAATCAGATTCACGATAGACCTGAAAACAAGCTGCACTTTCGTTTTCGTGAATCCTGGTCCAAGCCATGTACAAAGTGAGTAGGTCTGCAGCTGAGGTAGCGTGTTACCTTCTTCGGTTAGAAGAGCATGGGAACAGGAATAGAGGGTAGTAATACCTGAGTGCCGTTTCCATACTCTACCCGCGCTGCTGCACGGCCAGCCACACCTCCTAACCATAGCCAAACACACTACTTGTCCGAGATCCTCTCACTTCTGCTTGTTTTCTACCATTGAGTACTGAGCTGCGGGATCTTGGTTTTTGATGCATATGCTACACATTGAGGATAGCACGAGCTTGGGGGACAACTGGTGATCCCGCAGACCACCCTTGCCGACCGCTTTGGAGCGGACAAAGTGGCGCTTACTGCAGCTGCGAACCCACTCACCTTCCGCATATAAAGGACCCTCCTCGGAGAATGTATAGTTTTCCGTTGAGGATACGCTGTACGCTCACATTCAATCCCGATTCTTGCCATGTGAGAATGAACGGGTTCGAAGCAAAGAAGTGTGTCACTTTCGTTACTCGGAAGTGCGCCAAAATGAGGCTGATGCTAGCCGAACGCCGTTTCGGACTCCACCCAGGGGCAAGTCAGCAGACGAAACGTGGCGCACTACCACACATACGCTTACCTAGAGGCAGACGCACTACTTGTCTGCTCCATGACACGCTTAATTATTTTCCACACTTGGCTGCAATAAGGAACGTGTCGTTCATGTCGTTCGCTGAAGAAGCTTCCTCGACGCGCATGCCGCACATTGCGGATGACGCACGGCGTCAAAATGGCATCCAGCCATTTTTTAACTCCACCTGCTAATGCCAACGTGCGGCGTATGCGTCGGTGCTGATGACCTCGGACTATATTCACTCTACATACGGGGGAATCCATCTTGCAGCTGGGCGTACAGTATTTTGAAGTGCACAATGTAGTGTAATCACTAACTCAAC